>WURS02434048.1:0-15531 GCA_011762765.2 Rhinocypha anisoptera | reverse complement strand
GTGTACACCTCTGGGGGAGCTGTTCTGGGGGACGTGGGGCTATTCGGGCTCGGTGGCCTGTGTCGGGTGGGGGTGGGGGAGGGGCTGCGGTTGGGTCGCTTGGCGTGGGGGGGTGGGGGGATCGGAGGTGTCCAGGCTGTAGCTCGGCTCACACACAAAAAAAAAAGGAAGAGGGCCGGCGGCCGATTTAACCGGGCAAGGAGGAAAAGGGGATTATATGGGGATTAAATGACGCAGGAGAGATGAAGACACGCCCTACCCCGTGCCTCAACCCGCCGCCCTTCGCCTTTGGTCGGTTTTCGTGCGGAGGCAGGGAAAAGAAACCTACAAATGTGAGCGGGAGAGGAAGCCGAAAGGAGAGTGGACGAAAAACAACGTGATCGATAAGAAATAAAGAAAATGTAAACGAAGCATCAATTCGAACAATACGTACAGCGTTTAACCTTCTCTAATTACCGAAAGTGGCCACTCGTCAAACATAAAATACTGAGCACAAAAAGATGCCGTGAAAAACGTAGCACTTAAGATTTACAGAAATATAAAGAAACCTCAGTAGTTATCTAACGACATTAAAGTCTAAAAGGTCGTAAAACCGAACAACCAAATGAGTTAAATACGAAAGTTGAAGACAATACGTCAAAGCGATTAAACAATGAAAGTGTATTTTTCTTAAAAAGCCGAATAATAGGAAACAGCAACAGTATTCCCTGGAATGTATATAATACCAAGTAAAAATACCATTCCTATTCACTAAAATGGAAATTTCAAAATATTTTACAGCCTTCATCATAAAAAAACTAATGTAACCGGCCATTCAATTTATCCTGACACACCATACTGTAAATAAGTCCATCCACCCCTGACGAGGTAACCGCAAATACTGATTAGCCGCAAGAGGATAGTGTTGAAAACGTGGGCGGTTCAAGAAAACAGGCAATGAATTTTAGGAAAGATACAGAGCAGAAGAAACAAGGGAGGAGATCTGGAAAGAAAACGTAAGGCCTTCGGGAGCAGGAGGTCACAATGATTAAACGGCAACCAAAATGGTGGTGGAGGAAACTTGGTGGTTAATGGAGAGAGATAGTGAGGCGAGTGGAAGAGGAAGTTTAAGGATAGAAAGGGATTTGCAATAACGGTAATGCGCCAGGGGGAGGTACCAAGGGAAATGTGTTGAGGAAAGACGGGATGAAGGTAGGGATACATCATGGGACTCCGGCAAGGGCGTAATCCCGAACAACGAAGAATTAAGGCTGAAAGAATGAACCAGGGCGTAACCGAAATGAAAGTACTAATTTCGCGATGGAGAGAAATTACGAGGAAGGGAGAAAACAGGATGGTGGAGGAATGAAAGACCATTTATGAAACAGAGTAATGAACAGTGTCATTATTCTGTTTTCTAAATCATCGAGAGCGGAGTGATGGTAAAATTTTTATTTAGATAAAACGACCGCAATGCTGAATACCACCAGGCATATCCACGCGTTGTGAAGGGTGAAATCAAATTGTGAACTCACGACTTTAGGAAAGTTTTCGCGTTCAAACTGTCTACAGGATGAGAAAAGTAATCTCTAAGCCGCAACAAAAGATGCAATAAAAAAATTGTTTTTTATTCTCACGTAGGATACCGCCACAAGTCACGTCAGTACATGGAATTTCATGACGTCAGTTCATTAACTCAGCAACGCTATCCACATAACCAAAATAACGCATGCCAGAATAATTCTTTCCCCCTCTACGTACCGACTCCAAGAGACTTACCTTCCGATCCATTTAACTCGATATCCCTATCAAGTATGGCAATAATTATTACAACTGGGTATACAGAATTTTACCCAAGTCATAAGTATTTTAGACTTCAATTTCTTTATTATTTCCTGGAAAATGCGGGATTATTGATTTGATTATGATAGACTTTTTGCTATGATTGTCGTAAAGTAGATAATTCAAGCGGTGAACCAATATTACTTAAATTTAAAGGATTTAACACCAAAAGATTTTTGCATGTTTTGGCAAATAGTCAGAATGGACCAAACCAGTTCCAATAGAACGGAGACTACTAGATTAATTTTTACGGAACAGAAATCCGAAGAGGCAAACAAAAGTGGGCATGGACATATCTTAACCCATAATTCTCCTGGCCACAACATTATATTAATAAATTATTTAAAGGTGAACACTATTTAAATACGAAAAGACGACTCACTTCATTTAGCAAAACTAATATTATAAATACGGCGCAAAAAACATTACCACTCAATTATTTACGGGAATTATTTATGCAGAGGTTGGATTATGAACTTATTCTCCACGGAAAAATAAGTTTAATTGCAGTCAAACGGAGATTTTACCTGACTAATCCGAATTAACGCGTATAATAATCGTAAGTTCACACGGAAAAAAATCCGAGGTTGGAATTTTGGCATCGGTAATTTAACGGAATTTCCGAGGAAATAATTTAAACTGTTATTAAGAACTTGGTACCCCGAAAGCATTATCTCTTTGGACGTGAGCTTCGGAAAAAAGAAGGTGCACCAGAAGAGGGAATGAAATGGATTCTTTTGTCATGGAGTGGAAGAAACGAAACTTGGGCAGGGGTCGGAACGGAAGGATGATAAAGTTAGAAGGGTTGTAACGGCCATTAGGAACGATGATTCCCTTGGCACGCGATGAACCCTGGATGGAAGAGGAAAAAAAGGTGCGGAAAATTGGATTGAATCGTTTTGTTGGGAGATGGGAACAAATCAAAAGGCTGAAACTTTAACATTAGAAGACATTTCTACGGACGTAAAAGTCGCTCAGCAACGTAACCGTATGTTCAGCCGCTCATTTAATGCTCACGTGAACGCGATCGTACCAGAAGCCCGACAGGTATAACAATTTAATACCGTCATAAAAAAACCACCAGAACGAATTTAAGGACTAAAAATAATGACAATGAAGAAGAAGACTGTGTACACACAGTCTTCTCCTTCATTATCAAGATGAATTTCCACGTTTTCAAGCCTGAGACAGTCGAGTTTGCTAAAAATAATATATTTTCATTGCCAGATATCGATGAGACAATGCTATATAAAACAATAAAATAAAAAATAACCTCTGAAAACGATAAAAGAATATATGTACAATGACTTTAATTAATAAAAATAACGCATAAACTTCTGTGGAATGAGCATACAACTGTGTAACTGTGCAATTTCATTCGCATAAAGCATAGTAAACCTCTGTGATAGCATTGGTTAATAATTATTACGGATAATTTTGACAGTAAATCTGAGTTTATTTAAAAATATTAAACTTATAACATTATACACGAATTGAAACAGGACTTTGGAAAAATACTGCCAAAAGCACCGAAAGAACAATAGGCTACTACGAGGTCACATGTATTTTATGGTGTGTCCAAATTTATTATGTTGAGTGAGTTATTCGGTCAGTAATGAGGAAGAAATTTGGACTTAAGGAGAAGAAATGCGTAGATGAAAAAATACTTTCACGGAGGAGGTAACTGATTTTAGAATTTTTGGGTAATTTCGCAAAGTAAATATCAAGAAAAGTTCTAATGTGGCGCAGAAACCTGAATATTGAGGAAGGAGGATGAGAGCATAATGGAGGGCCTTCGGGCATGGTTGTGGAGGGGAATAAAGACAGTAAAACGGGCAAAAGGAGAACAGATGATGAAGTTTTGCGCACGATAGGGAAGTATGGGTATGGAAGATGGAACACGTAGTAAGAGGCGAAGAGATTTTGAAGAGGGTGTTCCAAGTTAGACTGTTGGGAAAGAGAGGCAACTGATGGAGAGAGATAGGAGGCATCAAGGGAGGTGGGAATCATGCGGAACTTAGAGTGAAATATATTTTTTAAATTTACTAGGATCACGAATTCAATGTTTAAAAACCGACTAATAAGTTGTTATTGTAACATATTTAACGAAAAAGCATGTTATAATAAAATCTAATAGAAGTAAAAAAAAAGAAGGGAAAAGACCTCACAAATGGGTCTCGACTAATCAACAAATCATTATGCCGGGAAGGTGAAATGAATATCTCCTTAGGTAGGAATCATAGCTGTATTCCCAGCCCTTCCCTAAAATCTCTAGTTCTGCGAGAACGGTTATTCTGGAGGGGAAAACAGCCAAAGGGACTCATTTTGGGGACAGCAGAAGTCAGTTTAAGAAATAAGACTGATAGAAAAGTGAATGAATACTACATATATTGAAAAATAATAGCTATCATAATGACAATGATATGAAGCGTCATCATCCACCTCCAAGGGTTACGTTGAGAAGAACTCAAACATCGCGACGGAACAGTCGGCAAGGAGGTGAAGAAGGAAGGGGAAAATAAATGTAAAGATGGGAAAAGAAGCAGAGGAAACAACTGGTCTGCTGCGATGGAAAGAGTACCATAAATCTCCATGGTGAAAATAAGAGGGAAAAGACCAGAGAAACGGGCTCACAGTGCTATCTTCCGCAGCCGGCCGTAAACTATTTTTACGCAAAAAGCGGGCACACGCTGGAGCAAGTTGTCTTCTTTTACTGCATAACCGGAGCTCGCAAAGTAAGGGCCTTAAAAAAAAAAGATGGCTGATTCGACTAAAAAATGCTGAAACGGCAACTTTGTATACGCGACCCTCCCTTCATACCCGCTCTTGTCTTTTTCTTTGGGAGCATTTTACGCCCCGTTGATCCAACGGGAGGAGCTTTCGTGTGAGAGACCTTCTTAGGGGGCTTAAAAAAAATGAAGCCTTCAAATAAAAGTATATGGCGTGCTTCGTTTTCGTTAGCTTCTAAATGATTTTTTTTTGATTAGCCTAAAAAAATTCAGCGTTCCTTACACCATGACCCCAGGGTGTAAGGGTGGAAAACAAATCTAACTCAATACCATTTTTTTGCTGAACACGGCTCACATTTTTTTCACTCAAGGAAACGCAGAATTAAACAAATATGGCTTTGACAAAATAATTCACAGCGATTTAAATTTCCCAATGCTAAGGTTTTGTGCGGAGCGCGCAATGCTAATTTTCTTTGAGCAGCACAGATTGCGAAACACTGGTAACAATTTAGCTTTACTGGGATGCGTGTTTGAAAATTCCCATGTTACTTAGCTGTGTCAACATAATACCTAGAAAACACAATACCTCAGACTCCACCGTGAGAGCGTAGTTCAAAGAGTATTATAAAAAAACGCTGGAAAGAGGAGGGATGGAGAAATATAGCTACTGCTATAAATGAAGGGAGTACTAACTTACTTACAAAAGAAAACTAGAACAATAACTGTCTTTTCAATAGGGTTACTGTAGCTAAGAGTTAATGGTACCACTGTGGCTTTCCAAGATAATACAGCTTTATTTGAGAATTTTTCAGGATTCTAGAGAAACGATTTCCCGATCTAGAGGTCATTAAACGCCAAAATGTATGCAATCCGGAATGCCCCCACCACCAAGCTCTTTCCGATCGTAAGAGTTTAATATACAACCAATATTTTTAATTCGGGGAATAGCAAGCGTTTAAATAGGAAAACGAAAATTTCAGCTGAAGCTTTATACTGCGAGGCATCAAACTATTGAAAAAAATCTAAAAAGATTTTTACCTTCAGAGTAACATAATAGGATTTAATATAAACTTGTCGTGACTTTGGATTGCAAAAGGCATATGAAAGAAACGGTGAACTGAGACTCACAAAAGGACACTGGATCCTAGTATTCGTATGAGTGTTTACCCAATGAGTGGTCACAACGTGGTTCTCCTCCATTCAAGAGATGAATGACGAATCTACATATTTTATAACTAAGCTCTAACTCCCATTCCTTGAACACTTTCCAAATATTTTTTCAAATCCTTCAGTAATACGATTTGATTTTCTTTCGGATACATCTCTCTACATGACGGTGTATCGCCCTAAAACAGCCTTATGTTAAGAGTCGAGTAAGAAATTCAAATTGTTCATATAAAACAGCAAAAGTAGGGGTCCCGTGCATTTATATCTTGCAAACAACCGCGAAGTCATGGCGCGTGGTTGCGGATGAATCCACAGCAGACATGCATTCTTACGTACACTTATCACCATGTTTCAATCACCTACTAGACAGTGATGTATGGGAAATGGGCAAATGGTAATTTGGATCCTCCCTATCGCAGATCTTGAAAATCGGTGTGATTTTCGCATTTTTTCAGTCCTTTGGGACTTACTTTATCCGAGTCATTTCGGAAAAATTAATTCGAGTTACAGCGCGGGTAACAAAGGGTGAAGTATCAGGCGTGATGTGGTGGAATTTCATCATTATGAATATAAAGACGTGCAATTTTCCATAAAATAATTTTTATTGCTACCCGGGTTTCAATGTTACTGCAACGTCATCATCACTAGACCTAATGATGATGTAGTAACATTGAAACCCGGGTAGTAATAAAAATTATTTTGTGGAACATTTCTCGTATGGTTCTGCAATTCTGTCGGATTTTAACATTTCTTAGAAAAGATTCTACTACGGTATGAAATATATCTTAATTTTGACATAACTACATTTGTGAATACTCGACGTCATTCGTAAGAGATGTTCATAGCAGTCAAATATCAATAATCCAAAAGTTTCAGATATCTTTATTTCCATCGCCAATCAACAAAGTAACAGGAAACCCAAGCATTTTCCGTACTATTTAAAAGATCAACCGTCGATCTTACGACCGAGAGAGGCTAAACTCGGTGAAGGTAGAAACTGGTATGTATTTTAAAAAATACAAGTTCTGATTAAAGAAATTGGACGACTCGCTCGAACTAGGTTCTATGCCACTTGATAACTACTGATCCAATGAAATTGGCGCTAAAGTTTTGCTCTGCAGAGTATTTCTTACTCCGCGATCACACATGATGAAAGCAAATTAGGAATAATAGGAAGGATGAAGGAGGTTGAGGTAGGCGGGAGCCAGTTCACTTAACCCCTGGGAAGTAGGGGCACCGAGTCGAGGCGGAAGCGGGCCAAGAAACGACGAGGGCAGATTAGGAAGACGGTGGGGGAGAATGCGAAGAAGTAGCTTAATGGGCTTTCAGACTTTTTTTTATTTTTGCTCTTGAAGAAAAAGTATTAAGGATGCCACTCAACCCTAGGGGTCTGAAGACCAAATGCCAGTGAGGCAGCGAGGGAAAACACTCACCGCTCATTCCTTCCCACTAAGAGTCACACCATCGGAAATAAACGAAATGGCATGAGAGTGTTGAATGATGCTTGTTGCGTACAATTATGAAATCTAAGATGAATTAAAAATATTTAATTGACCTAAGGCTGAGAGAGGCTAAACTCGGTGAAGGTAAAACTGGTATATATTTCAAAAAAGACGACCAGTTCTGATTAAGGAATTGGGCGACTCGCTTGAACCAAATTCTATGCCACTTGATACGAACTGATCCAATGAAATTGGCGCTATGCTCTGGCCTTTTCACCGAAACTGATTGCACAAAACAAGACAAACAATGGTCACCAATCCTCAATGACTACATTGAAATAAATCCTCACTTATGAGATAAAGTGCAACCCGTAGTTAGTGCCGTGAAACTTACTCCAGAGATGAACATCCAGTGGTGTATGCTAGGATCAGTGACAACACTATTTTATATTCCACTAACTAATGCTGCCTCTTGTGTGCTGGGTAGTAGCTATATCAAATCAATAAATCAGAATTTTCACTCCGAATAACGAGTAGGAAGAAAGGTGAACCGGAAGCGATTGCTTGCTTCAAGAAAATGGCATGCTTTTAACATAGTTACCGCCACATGTGGATGAATTTGAAGTTAAAAAAATAATCACATTTTTCGCTACTTTTTATTTATCTTCTTCCAACATAAAGGAAAGGGTAGAAAACAAATCGAACTAAGAAGATGAATTTTATGAATGGAGATTTCTATGTCGGTAACAGGGTTGATGTTTAAAACGCTGCAGAGAGATCGAGAACGATTCTATTTGAGTCAGGCTGACCGCCAGAGACTAACGAATTGTATGAAATTCGTTGTCTCAGGCGTAACTTTGTGGAATTCTCTCAGCATATTGAAATAAGAACAAGCAAATATTGATGACGATAGCTGAGGATAGCTGAGCAAAAGTTGATGATACACCTGGTGATGACATATATTGTCGAAACCCAGGTCGTAAGTAATGAATATATTTTGCGTGGAGTTACAAAGTTGTTCTTATTTCAATAAATAGAATTGTACGAACTTTTCATGCTGTTTCAATTTCTAGCTTAATCTAGCTATCAATTTAAAAATTAACGAAGAGAAAAAATCAAGCCCATAAAAACCACGGAGGAGCTTATGACGTAGTACATGAATTCATATTCTACACAGGTTTTCCTTCCTGCTGAAAAATAAGACTCCACAAACTGTCGAAAAAATTCCATGAATGACGCGTCATTTCCTGTTTATTACGGGTAAAAACAAATTATAAAAATTCTTCATGCCTTCTGGCTTTAGTGAGCATATGCGACATGACGCAAGCATGAACATGAGAAAAGTCAATGCTAAATTCGCAGGAAAGCCCGCGAACAGGCGGAGGATTTTTTTGTTGACAGTAAAGCAACTTCACTTCCAGCATTGGGCGCCCCTGTTGCACAGCAGTCCTAAACATCCACAAAAACATGTCGTAGAAAAAATCACACAGACTTCTCCGAATTTTATTACTCATAGTCTAAGTCAACCGGATCACGCCATTTGAAATGTGATTCGTTGACACCCCTTCTCCCCTATCTACAGCGACACCCACTCAAAATTCAACTGCTATACAAATACACCTTTGGTTTTCGCCACAGACCGTCTTACTTAAAAGAATTCAAGCATTTGTAATCGGTTCAAGAAATTAAAAAAAGAGTCGTCGCTGTCCACTGTCACAGGATAGTGAAAATTTACTAGTGGAGCACTCTATTTTTCCACAGGTATTTTATATCAAAGTACTACACGTTTAGACACACGTGTCATTCCAAATACTGAAGATGCCGTCCAAACTACGTATCCAGAAACAAAATAATTGTAGAAAAATGTGGTGTTCTAAGTTTTATTTTCCTGTGTAGATGAATTTCCACAGTCAAGTTTACAATCATCGAGTGCATCTTTTATTATGTACGACGGGCACAAATGAATTCTATGAATATTTTCTTTATCCGGTGTATTTAATTTCTTAATAGATAATCCGCAATAAGAGCCTATTCTGCGTTATTATCATTACATTAACAATATAAAATCAATAATGCAATGATTAGTTTCTCCATTTATAGGTTTTGATCTAAAAACTGTATTGTGTAACATTTAAGCGATTGAAAAATATATTAAATATTTATAACTGTGCAAAAGTAACTAGAATCCATCCCTACTGGTTAGTAATAGATAAATATCAGATCAACACATTTTTCCCTTAAATACTTTGAGGATGGTTTTTTGACACACTGGAGTTATTGAAATCTAGCGCAACGGCAGCGGATCGGATCAAAAATATGACTGAACTAGTCTGCACTGAAAAATAGCATAAAGAAATATATGTTAATGCTAAGCTAGAGATCCAAACCTCTAAGCGGATAAGATAATAATGGAATAAACCTGATGGCCTATACGGTTGAAAGAATAATACGAAGAATGAGACAGTTAGAATACATTAACGAGAAAAGCCGGCTTTGCCTTTTTGCATGCTTCGGTCAGTGTTTACTAATATACTGAAATGATATAAAACATTGAAGTGGCCTCACGGGCAGTGAACCTGGTGATTGATAAAAGAATATCTCTGAGGAAAGGAGGCGTAATATATCCGTGTCCTACGAAAAACGACTGACGAGATTTTGGTATCCTAATAACAACCACTGTCACAGGTGGTGGTTAGCGGGATATGGTGGCTGTAGAACTGAGGGTACAAAACGGAGAAGAGCGAAGTAAGGGCGGAGAGAAGAGGCCAAAATGCATTTTTCTGAGGAAATGGTAACAACAACCTTTGTTTAAACACGCTCCCCCCAAACGTGGGCTCGCATACTGTTGAAAAATTCGCCACGCCCGAGATTCGAAAGCGGGTCCTAGGGGGTGAAAATTGAACGCACTGGCCGCCGTAGCAATATGGAGTTGCGGCACTCGTATCAAGGAGGTGGTGTAAAAGCTAGGTGGATTGGGTCGAATGAACGTCCACGGGGAGAAGATGGAAGAGGGGTATGCTATAATATGGAAAGAGGTAACGGTGGAGAGGAAGTGAAGTCGAGGGCGGGAGGGGGCCTGGTAGGAGGGTCCAATCAGGGTGTCGAGCCAGTGAAGTTGGTCCAGACTCACACAGATGTGATGAATGGTCCCCAAAATGGCTTTTTCCAATGGTCCATGTCTCTGATCCAGACAGACGTGCCTCGGTCCACACATCGAACAAACATTGTGGTATGAATAATAGTTCTCTTCTTTAATTCCAATAATGGATCAGCACGTAATTCCAAATGGAAATGTAATGTTCAAATGCGTAAGAGGACAAGGACCATGAATCCTCCTGTCTCCCTACGAACTGTCGGGAGAGTAATGGAGTCCTTTACGTTGACGGGAACGTTTTTCTTACTTCTTAGTAGGTGATTATGGAGTAGAAAGGGAAGAGGGGTTATCGGGTGGTGTACTTTAATTGCAAGAGGGGGAAGCGGGTGAGGTACAATTGTTCGCTGAGCGTGACGCATTCACTTAACTCAATATGCAGGAAGATTTCCAGATTTTCCAATGAGTATAACCGGGGGCCCTTTTTCTCCTTGTGGCGGATTTTTGGGGTGAAATCACCGAAAGTGTAGAGCAGAGTGGGGGCAGAGGACATGATGGTTGGCGAGAACCTTGTTCTTGCCCGACAGTTCAGAACTGAAGATTTTTCTGACAGTCCCCCTCTACTTCGCAGTAAGTTCCTCCTTCACTGCTCTCACTTCCTGCATTCGATGCTGGTGAACGCCGAGATACTCATACGTCTCTCCGTCATCTAGATGACGGATGACGTTTCCATCAACGAGCTGAACGTCTTCCTGATTCTCCCTGTATCTTTCTTTCGCCAGGTGGATGGAATATTATTATTATTATTACAAGGTGCATTAAAGTTGTTAGGCCTCCAATTTTTTTTCACCGGACTGGAAACAGGTAGAAACATGCGGTTTGTTTTAAAATGAGCGGGCACTCTTTGTCAATTCGAGACTGAGATGGAACCACTGTACGACAGACAGAACCTCTAGCGGTAGCCGCGATAATGTGAACTGTTTTTGATACTTAAAATGGCGAGGTTTTCGTTACATGATTAGCGTGTAATCATTTGTGGTGGGCATGATCCCGTCATTTTGGGATATACCGTTTATGACGAGACAATGCAAGTGCATGCGCATGATATCATTCACCGTGTATGGTGGCCTTAAGGAATACTGGAGGAACAAAATGGCCGAGAGGGGGACGGGATGAAGTCCCGAACATGGTGCGAGAGGAGGAGGCTCATCGGCGAGCAATACAAGAAGACAAGCACGAGTGCACGTATCGTAAAATAAAATGGCGACATGAATAAGGAAAACATCTGAAAAACATCCAAGGTTTTTTTTCCCGGCGAACAGTCGAGTTCGACCGGTCCAGTCCGATTAATGGCGTTGATGGGTACCGGCTCCACGTACTCCGACTTCAGGGTCACTCCGAAGTCAGACTCGCCCCGAGGACGATGGTAGGTTCATCCTTCGTAACGTCGCTCCCCATGAACGCCGCTAATCGGACGGAAACCTCACAAGTCTCTCGACTCAGAAGGTTTAAAAATCATTTAGGCGGATGAGGGTTTAAGAACGAACGTTTTACTTCATATCTATTGATGTCACGTGCACGGTGATCCAAAGGTGGTCATTAATGAAATGACTAAGTAGCCTAAAAATCAATTTTCTTTATAATTACATGAAATAATAACTTTTAAGTCACTGGAGAACACGATAATATGCATTAGTTATTACAGCCCATCAGAAACATAGTCCCATCTCTTAGAATACAAAAAAGAACCAAAAATCGCATTAAAACTTGCTCCTGCAGCTCAGAAGTGAAAAATGTGTCTCTTATTAAATGAAAAAACTGGGAATGAGAGAAAAATGTTATACTTTTAAACGGAAATTAATTATGAGTGGATCATAGGATACAGTTGCGGGCGTATCTTTGCGGAAGTCATTCATCGCAGGGAATTTAGAAGAATTAACTTTGCTATTTTCACACAAAGATTTATTTGGTTCGACCATGATTTAGTTACATAGTAACCTCCTTGATAATATTACTATGTAACGAAACCATAATCGAAGAAAATAAATCTTTACATGGAAATGGCAGAGTTAATTCTTCTAAATTCCCTACAATAACTGGATCAATCAGTTTATCTAAAAGTATATTTTTTATGAAAAATTCTCCCTTAATGCAATTACACCAACAAAAAAATGAAAAACATTTAGCAATTCTTCATGTTTTGTGTGATCGAGAGAGGTCGTACTTTTGTACTCCTAACGGTATTTTGAAATGATTTCTCTTCCCTGATCCAATTAACGTGTATGCGATGGAGGGAATGCTTGGCAAGGGATATAAAATGTGCATTTGATGTGAGAAACGGCGAATATTATATTCATTTTCACTTTTTTTCTTTGAACTATAAGGCATTTTGTGGTGATACATATATATCAATCGATACGCAGGGAAAAACGTTATTAGTCTAACCGCTAATACGAGACTTCACTTTGGATATATTTCATAAAGTTTGAATTGTGTGTTTTTTAAAAAGTGTGAATTACAATCACATCAGTAAAGAATGGCCGTATTATCCAGATAAAGAGAACCTCCACATATAGCTGCCATTGAAAGGAGATTTCGTTTACCATACTGTGAGAATCGAGTGGAGAATATAATTTAATTGAGGTCTGAATTATAATGAACCTGACGTAAATTATGAGAAACATTGAGACAAAAATGCTTTATTGCAGCCGTCCCAACGCGGAGAGGAAAATTTTGTTTAATAATCCTGTGATGATATTTTGTTCAAGTTTAATAATCCGGATAATTTATCGCTTCTGGAACCCAGCATTTATCATAGATTCAATTTTAATCTATATCGATTATCACACTGGAAAAAAGTTTTTTTTTAAACCATCTCAATATCATGGATTTATTATTTTCGTACATAAAGACAATTTAATTGCATATCCCATTATATGAATTTTGATATTCTTCCAGAATTCTTACGATATTGATATCAGAAGTAAGCTTAACGCACACACTAATATATTCTAAAATTTCTTCCCTCCTCATACCTAAGTAATATATAATTAAATTAAATAAATTACTACATACATTAATTAATATTAACATAAATACATAATTTTTATATAAAATTTACTGAGGCCTTCCCCTGGTGAATTTACATAATGGAATAATATATATATATATATATATATATGTGTAGTATCTTTTGTGTTTCCACAGAACAATATTTCATAATTGTTATACTTTTTAATATATATTATGAAGACATTATATAAATACATAAATATCCATACTATAATCATTGGAATAAATCTCTACCACCTCTTTACTAATTTTGTCGCATTATTCATTTACCCGTCCCACATACATATGTGCTCTTTACCCTTATTATTTTAGTAATTTTACTCCCTCGAAATTACTTTCTTAAACCTGTTAGCTAATTCTTATTACGACATGATTAGGTATGTGTATTAAGGAGGGGGATCTTAAGAACCGAAACACAGATTTGGGCATCTTGCCTCCAGTTAATTAGGGATAGAGTAAAGAGAATTGATAATTACAGTAAGCAGGATGGTCTTACATGTATGTTGCTGCGGGAGGAGGCTAGCGCATGTGAACTTTTTCAAATTTCATCCGTAATCCTTCAAATGAATGGATTACGCTATAAGCGTTCATCCTTCTCTCTCAGAACTCGGGACCACAACTACATCAACAGACATATTTAAACAGCAAGTGCATTACATAAATCTCTCTTATATCATATCATTAAATAATGAGAGTCATCAGGAAAATTTGAAGTCCTAAACACCCACAGCTAGAGCAGACGGCTTGTAAAATAGTACGGAGCTGTGGAATATGACCTTGTCTATAATTTACCATTTACCCTAAAATCTTCTCGTTCGTTCGCGTACCTTACTGCGACAAGTTTTAGTGGCAAAGTAGAAATTATTGCCCTAGAGCTCAACTCTGGCTATCCCATGCAAAATGTCTTTCCTTAGACTTACCTTACCTTCAAAACGCCTTGGCTATTCGAGTTGGCCTTCACTTCGACGATGAAATTCAACATTCTATGCATAACAACGTTTCCCTTTTCCACTTTATTTCATCCATTTCATTTGACGTTGCTGCAGCATTATGTCTATCTTCTTCTCGGAATTGGCTCTTTTTTCACGGGGTTTTGAGATATTTCCTTACATCCAGCAAGCCTCGAAAAGATACTGCATCGCATTCAATAAGGCATGCAAACTAGAGACGGGCGATTCCGATTTGATTCACTCGGAAATGGATTATTTCAATACTATTCCCGATTATTTTGAATAGATTATTGTGATCCGATTATGATTCGATTCGTTCCCTTTCCGATTCGATTCGCTTCCTTTCCGATTCGCCTCAGTTCATAAACCGATTCAGTCACGAATCCGATTCAGTTACAGTTCCGATTCAGTTACGGTTCCGATTCGGTTACGATTCCAATTCAGTTACGATTCCGATTCAGTTACGATTCAGTTACCATTCCTATTCGGTTACGATTCCGATTCGATTGCGATTCCGATTCGGTTACGATGACGATCCGAATCGATTCACATGATGCGATTCGAATCAATTTAGAGGATCCGATTTTTTCAGAGAATCGATTCACAAAATACGATTCGAATCGATTTGGTCGAATCGATTCATTACTTGAAATCGCCCAACTCTAATGCAAGCGATTTAGTTGACCTCAGTCAGTAGGTTCTAGTGGACCCTCAGGAATGAATTTTTCTTTTAGACAATCTGCGTTCCTGTACCAGTGTCCTCTCTTACACTTCAAATTTAGCTATTTGTTTAACGGTGCTTCGGAAACTAATAAAAATGCATAGAAATAACCAAGAACCTTGTTATTAACCTTGTGTGGGATTTCAGGGTAATGTGCACATGCAGGAAGAGAATCTGAGAAACTTTTAGCTTTAAGACGAAGAAACTAGAAGGTCAAATAGTAAATTGCAAACTTCTCACTCTTATAATGAATAAAAATTTTGGGTAGGTAATAAAAAATACCAACTGGGTGTCCTAACAAGTAAATCTGTTTGCTCATGTCCCACATTTAAACGACCCTATTTTTCTAGCGTCCTTTATATATTTCGCGGCGATATATATTCCTGCGCTTGACAGATTGCCTCGAAGGTTACCTCCAATGGGAATGCTCATTTTCTCACGCGCCCCGCTACGTGTCGCTGCGCTCTCTGCCCTCGCACTCACGCACGCACACACGAACACATCCCCTCCATCCGTTCACCCTCCCCCTCAGGCGGAC
>WURS02434037.1:0-15531 GCA_011762765.2 Rhinocypha anisoptera | reverse complement strand
GGGGGGGGGGGGGGGGGGGGGGGGGGGGGGGGGGGGGGGGGGGGGGGGGGGGGGGGGGGGGGGGGGGGGGGACAGGGGGGGGAGGAGGAGCGAAGGGAGGAATGAGATGTTTATGGTGCTGCTCCCCGCTGGATGCGCGCCAAGTCCTGAGTGGAACACTCAGCAGGAGGGAATGGGAACAGGAGGGCGAGGGCAGGAGCCGAACAGGAGAAAGCTCCCTTCCCCTACTTCCAGCAGCAGGGGTCTTGGAGCGAAGGACTGTACTTTCGATGGCTTCCACTGGAGATCAGACACGGCCGAGTGGGAGGAGAGGCAGAAAGGGGACGAAGTAAAAGTGGAGAGGTAAAAAAAAAGGTGAATACGAGGGACTATAGAAAGCGCAATAAACGAATGGGGAGAAGGAGGATAAAATATTTAAGGACAGAGATGGAAGGATAGAGAAACTCGTTCATCCGGGTCTGAGGGTCGGTATGGATTCAATGCGCAAAGTCGGGGGAGGAGAGATATATTTATCTTCCGCAGGAAAGGAGAAGAAAGGGGAACTATTTTTCTCCTTCCCGCTACGGCGTAAGTTTCCACCACTGCAAACCGATTCTGCGACCAAGGAATGCAAACTCTATTCGTCCCGTCGGCGCCATAAATTCGGAGATAAATAAATGTCCGTCCCATCAACGCCGAAATGCATAGACCTAAGTCAAATGTTTCGTGGATGTTCCGTCCCCTGAGTTTAAATAACACGACGAAGGGTTTAAAAAGCACATCATTACGTTTTCCGTGGGATTAAAATAATGGGACCAAGGACGTATGAAACCAACGACTTTGATTAAACGAATGCAAAGGAACACAAAAGAGGACATACATGGAAAGAGCAATATTGCAATTTAAAACAATTGCATACTCGAAATCTCAATATTTGTGACATGGCAAATGCTAGATCCTATCTTTGTAGATACCGGGAATATAACTACATCTTCTAATGTGTAGACTTAATTTACGTTAAAAAAAGAATTTATATTACGAGCTAAAAATTTGATACACATATATACGGTTTGTAGTAGTAGAATTTCATACCTTTTTTCCTGTTCCTTAGACAAATATTAAAGTCAATTTTTCTAATATGACGTTAATTTGCTGTCAACCTTTCATTTCCCTGCTTCTGTCCTCTCAAATTTACCTTCGTCATCTGAAGTGTGTCGGATCTACATTGCAAATGTTACAACAAACTGATTTTCAATTGTGATAGTCTATAAGAATAATTATCAGTAATGTTCACTTTACTGATAATTACATAGTCTCAGTAATTCACCTCTACCCTATCTTACACAGAAACTGAGACCAAGTTGTGTCGTGGGACAAAAGACCATTTTAGCCAATTCGAACTTGCCTCTGGATTGTATTTGCAACAAGAGGCATAAATACGCAAAATCAATTGAAGAGACGAATATACGTTTAAAATTAGTCAAGGGAGAAAGATAGAAAATGTTTGGAGGTATAAAGAAAATATGTGAGGGTAGATAAATAATGATTTTTCATAATTTAATTCTGCTGTAGATCGCCGGTGGAGGTCATCTCTTTGCTAATGGCTCGTCTAAAAATGCATGGAAATAATATATATAGAGGTGTACTACCCTTTATTTGTATTCATTAGCCACACGTATACGGTACTACCTCTAGTTTCCTCATAATATCCGTAGGAGAAATACTCTCCGTAAGGCTTCGTCAGCCCGCCTTCTATGGTCTTCTTATGTGAGTAAAGACTAAAATGAAAGCATTAACCACTTACCAAACTTTCCACGACCGTAATGTGGCCAGGTCAAAAAAGACATACCGTTTTAGTGTGGAAAAATAATTCCTCCAATAAATTTATATGTGGATGTTAGAATTTTACCCGTAGCATAAAAATATGAAAGTATATTCTTCAAAAATAATTATGATGTCTTAATATCTCACTGGGAATTTGAAGAAAGCCTAAGGTCCCTTACCCGGTGACAAAATTCAATGATGATACCTTATCCGTGATTGTTTAAGCCCACAAGGCGGAGCGCCCACAGAATCTCACGACTGTGATCTCAATTTTTCCTGGAATATCCCCCTTGGAGGGAGAGGAATCCAACCGTACAATACGCTCAACTCAACGCACATATTGTGGAAATAATCCTCGGGTCCCGGTACCTTCTGGAATTCCAGGTGATTGACACTTTCACCGCTGAATGACTGGAAAGTGTTGACTTTTGTCCTGACGACGTGCGCTCGATCGCGCCATCCTTCCCCATGACGCAGATAAAACCGCAATTCGGCCGACGTGGGAGTCGGGACGGGAAGCGCAGAGTAAACCGTCTCAAAGGAAATGAGACACCGAAATGATAAGAGGAGAAGAGAGGAGGAGGAGGTGCGCGAGGGGTATGGGGGAGGGGGAGGTCAGGGATGAATGAAGAGTGGCGGCGGCAGAAGAAAACGAACGAGGCGGTGCGGAGGAAGAGTGGCTTAGAATTGGGGAAAGGGAGGAGGTCAAAGACGACGGGGAGAGCTTCCTGCGGGAAAGGAGGAGGCGAGGAAGAAAGCGGATCGGTTGTGGGCGTCGGTTGAGTTGTTTATCGACTGGAAAACGATTCAGGATGCTGAGAGGGCCGCCGCCGCCGAGTCTCAAGCCTCAGGAGAAAGAACAGGAGTGCACGTAAATATTTTCGGAGGACCTTGAAAGGCATTGATTTAATCTTCTTTTTTATCCTTCGTCCTCACTTCGCGGCCGGATACCATTCGGTCGCTAAAATAGTTCTCCGACTCCCCCCTTCTCCCCCAGTCCCGTCACACACTTTCCCTTTCTTTTACGACTATCTCCTCTTGCCCATACCCTTGAGTGAGTGCGTCGAAGAGTTATTGCGTCAGGTACACTCGGCCGTGGAAATATAGAGCGTGAATTGAAGAGCGAGAGGCGTGCGACCTCTCTGGAGATACACGGATGGTGTTACCGGGATATGCATAAGCGTGCATGGGAATTTGACGCTTTAGTGGAACTTGCCTCATAGTTGGTGAGCGTGACGGGAAAGAGTCTTTTACGCCTGCTCTGAGAATGTGTTTTAACTTATTAGGATGAGACAAACTGAGAGAGAGAGAGAGAAAAAGAGAGGAGAAAAGAGAATTTTCTAAATTACTTTTCATAAAATCATGGCGAGAGACACCCCTCTTGGATGGTTTGATCTGGAAGAAGACAGAAGTAAAATGTCCTAACTTCTTCATAGACTCAATTTCTGCAATTTTGCTGGAATGATGTAGAAAATATTTAAAGAGATCGACTATGAGTTGACAGGTAGAGAGGGTTGCAATCACGTCATGGCAACCCATTCTAAAATCCAGGAAGTATGTTTCAGTGAATAGGGGAGGTTTCCAGAGACTGATGGTGATAAAACGTAAGGAGATTGCTGTCCTGTCATCTATACACAATTTTTTTCATGCCCTTGAAATGTCTTTCTAATGTCCTTATTTAATGTTTAGTTTTTAGATGAGTTCTACGTTATAGCATGATAATCGATCTTATAACGGAGAAATAATTTGACGAAATAGTCTAGAGAAAGTCTTCACTATTAAAGCAGAAAATTATTCAAAAAATTATTTTGAAATTCAGAAATTATTTAATTTATTGGAAAATACCTCTTGTTGGGAAAGAGTAACAGTATTCAACAGCCTTTTTATTCCTCGGAATAGGGAGTAAGCTCAAAAGATTTCTTGGTTAATATGATTGAACTCAAGTTTCATGGTCAATAACATTTTGATATCACGGAGAAAGGTAATTACAACAAAATACAACCCTGTAATATCACACGGTTTGTGTACTGCTTTTCATGCTTGCAATTCATTTCATCAATTCATGTTGTAACCAATTGCAATATGGCTTTATGTCAAAGAATTATTTCAGCAATATTACACACGTATTTAGGTTGATTTTTTATATAAAATTCACGGATTTAAGTCTAATATTCCCACCATTAGAATGCCGCGTCTGAGCACATTAAGCTGGTACTTGAGTTTCTCATTTAGTGATGAGAAAGACTTCGTATTACATAATAAAAGTACGTAATGATAGTCTGGGTATTCTTCATTAGGTAAATTTTTATCGAAACTTGCAACAACGGCACAAAAGGAAAAATAATCACCGAAAAACTTCATCGTCACTAATTACGGCTGCCTGTTACAATCTAAGCGTCTTTCTCATTCATCAATGGTTCAAACTGAGGTGTTTTATTTAATTTGAAACGGCTTAATTTTTACATTAAGCTAACGGTGGCAAGGGGTCTAGCCGGGAATGGCAGAGATCGCCGAAAATTCAGGCTGGATCACGCATTTAACGGCGAGCATTTTTCGTAAACTTCGAGAGACTCAAAGAGTCCCGCTACAATCGGACGCGATTCCTTTAGAACAGTAATATCTTTGCATCGCTTTCGGCCACCTACCGCGGCCTCTGCCGCCACCACCGCGGAAGTGTGGAGCTCGCTTAGGAACGATATCTCAATACCGACTGGAATCCATAGGGAGAGACCGAAATTAACGCCGAGAGGGCAATTAGACGGAGGAAAAGAGAGATGGAGAACAAAGAGAATGGAGATAATCGGAAGAAAAGGGCGGGAGGAAAGAGAGAGAAAGGGTATAGAGAAAGGGTGGAGAAAGAAAGGGAGGGGGAAAGAGGGAGGGAGAGAGATAGGGAGGGAGATTGGTGTAGAGAGAAAGGGAGGGAGAGAAGGAGCGAGGGATGGAGAGAATGAGCGAGGGAGGGAGAGGTAGAAAGGGAAAGGGAGGGAAGGGAGAGAGATGGATGTAGAGAGAAATGGAGGCAGTGAGAGGGAGGGAGAGAGAGAGGGGAGAGAGAGAGGGAGAGAGAGAGAGAGATGGATAGCGGCTAAGAGGGAGATCGGATGAGGAAAGCCAAGTGGAGCGGAAATGAAAGAAGCCTTCGGTTTCATCGACTGCCGCGTCGATTGTGTTTCTCTCGAGTGGCAGCAGTGGAGAGTTCAGCGGAGGGGAAGGGAGTGGAAAAAATAGAATGGATCGCTAGAAAGGGTAATGGGAGGAAGGAAGGAGGAGTGTGGCAGGACAGAAAGAGGCAACCGAGCGCTTCCGTATTCATTTTGAACTCAAGTTGAGCCGTGCTACACGACGAGAGGAGGTGGAGGCGGGGGGGAGGACCGCTGAAGGAAGGACGATCGAACACGATTGCATGACGACGCACACTCCACTAGATCGTGTTCGTGCCGGTCCGAGTCGGGGACAAACGACAGACACACTCGCGAGAGTGTGGATCTAACGTGCTATGTAGACGGAGAGAACCGCTAAAGTCCAATTCTTCGTTCTGCCCTGCGAACCGTCCCTCGGACATGGAGCCATGCATGGAGTGTGGGGACAGCAGGCCTCCAATTAAAACGTTCACTTCTAACCATGAGATCAAAAATGTAGATTCAAGAATTCATTTAATTCAAATGGAAAATTATTTTTCTCATATTTTTCTCTTCTGAAGTAAGACGTGTATGTATAAAAGGAAAATATAAATTCCGAAAAGGCATTGCCTTTGATGGTCTTACAGAAATTATTTCCCAAGCTTGGCCTCCACCGTAGGCACTGGAGTTCTACCTTCACCCTTATGATGCTGACCGAGAGGAAAATTTAGCGCAGTGACGTTATATATTCAAGTCCTGATAGACGTCGAATAGTTCCTTGAAGTACAAGAGGCAAGACGTTTAAGGTTCCACCGCTTTTGTTTGGAGGATAAAAACTATTTTAGAATAAATCTTCTCGTAGTTTTATTTTTTATATGTTTTAAATTTGTACACGGACGACAGGATAGCTTGAAGGGCGGCGATACCTCAAATTTATATTAAGAACCTCTCACAATGATGTTGAGACAAATATTACCATCATAAAAAGGCTAAAATATCAAATAAATTAGAGAATATTGATGAATCATGAATTTTCCGACTCATTTTAATAAAATTCTTGTATCAATGAGTTTTCTTCCGTTAAAACTGAAATAATTTTCTAAATGAAATTGGATTTAAGAAATTTTGTTGTTACTGGAGGCCCTATGGTTTTTGTTTACTTAATTTAGCTTATATTCTGAGAAAATATCCTCCCCATTTCATGAGACATTTTTACTTCGAAGCTAATTCGACCTAAATGATCTTTCTTAGACGAAGGAGATACTGTTGCCAACACGTTTCTATACAAAAAATCATGGAGTCCAAATAATTTTCCTTTTACTTAATTTTTAGGCCAAATATGCTCTGTTATTCTAAAACAGCATAATATGAATATGACTTCATATTCAGAAAAATGCAGATGATTCAGAAGTCACACCAGATTTTGTGGTCAACATACATTTCTTATTAGATAACGGGAAGATTATTATTAGAACTAAAAGTTATTTTGTGACATTAATTGGATATGAAATACTCATATACACCTTTAGAGAGAATTATTTAACTACCAGAAGGATGAATGCTTTCCAATGTTCATTGCATAAACTGAACCTATTAAGAATTTTATTAAGAATAGAGATAACTGGTATATACTCTTAGTAATTAATTGATTACATTTCAGGGAAATATTCAAGTTCGCGTTAAGCTTATGAGTTTAATTCTGTCTGAATATTTTTCCATAGGTCATACTATTGATCGCCTTTAATCATTCAGAGAATAAGAAATTTCGATTTTTCAAAGTCACTCTGTACGGAAACGCTTTGTTGGTGTTCGTGATTAATACCCTTCTAATCTCATTTATAGGGTTAAACTGTGCCCAGGACTCATGAAACATCACGAAAAGTTTTTAACTGCGAATGTAGCGTGACATCCACTTCCTTCTTCATAAGGTAGGATTTTCTACAGAGTAGTCACGAGAACCCATATATAGAGGGTTTTACGTCACCTACACTAAAGTAAAAAAATGTGAAAGGTTAGGAATATTATTATTTTGTCAAGGAGCTTAACAATTATTAGAAATTTTATTGTAATTTTGCTATCAGTTTCTTATAATACCTTGATAGCATAATATGTTTTCAGTCACAATTGATCTTTATTGTGATTATTTCACTAACTTATTTCACTATTGATTAATTTTTTATTCTACTTCTTAAGCGTAAAAAATGAGCGCTTTTAAATCCCACATTTTTATAACCCTATCAAGGTAAATACATTGGAGTATATCAAAGTCACTGGAGTATTCTACAACTTAAGATTATACTTTATTGTAGCTTTGGATGTAATGCGTGAAATTTCCAACAAAAAATAAATGTAACTATAATAATAGATTTAAATTATGTCTTAAATATCTGCATATGTGAATTATATTCTTAAGCAATCAACTAAAAACTTCCTAAAATAGCACTTTTAAATATAACAAATTTAACTATTTTCACGTTAACCCAAAACGAAAAAAAGTGTTTTGCATAGTTTTGCTGAAGCATTATAGTTCAGAATATAAACTCTTTTTAATAATTTCATAACATTATAAACTTTGAGAGAGTATATCTCAAATCATCAAGAAGCTTCATTAGACAACTAGTTGCTCGTAAATAAAATTCTATATGTTAATTTTTATGTAATGGAAAACAATAAATTGATTAATTGAAATGTATCCTCACTGGTTAGAATAGGAAATAGACTTGAGTAGTATTGCAGTCTCCAATGAATATTCTTTGAGAAAAGAAACTCAAAAGCGGACTCAGGATAGGCCATAGTCGTGAAAGCAGGGGGTTCGTGTTTAACTGCTCTTCCCCTAGATGGAACAAGTAGAGCGGGTGGGAAACCCACACCCTATCCCCGTTGTCACTACGCCGCTGACTCAGGCTAAGAATCCATAATGCATGAAGAGGTTTTATTTTCGTTTTTTCATCCCTTTGACTCGGAACACTTCTCGATTCCTTTCTCAGTTTCTCCTCAAGTTTTTCACTTGCAGATTCAGAGCTATGAATTCCTCTTTTATGGCTATTTTCATCCTTCATAATGTTTTCATCGTTTTCCTACGCTTCTGAGTATTCGATCATTACTATTAATATCTGATCATAAATCCACTCATTTTGATGGCCACTGTCCATCGATAATATTTCCTGACCAAATTTCTAGTAATAGACACTTAAGCCTAGAATAAATTTTGACAATAAGATACTACTCTTCCCATACTACTCACTTTAATGGGCTGAAATTTATTCAAATAATTTACCATTTCTTGCAGTAGTCCCTCTTAAAATTTCGCCAATACTTTTAACAAAATATTTGACTCCGTAAATCTATTTTCAATCGATGGATTTATTCATTGAAATAAGAATTGAAATTAGTGACTGATTTTTTTATTCAAAGTTTGATACATTAGTTTTTAGATGGATAACTATATTCAATTGGCTCCAATAATGGTTTTTCTTCGACTAATGAATATTTATTATCTATAGGAAACGTGATTTAATTGTAATATCTACTTTGACATCCAAACCAAATGACATGGCCTAATATGATAGAATGTTTGGGGTTATTATACTCAAATTGTCTTAAGACAAGATTCTTAAAGTAATATTTTTCTACGTTCTTCTTTCGCAAGTAGCTTCAGCTGTTAGTCGTCTTCCATGATAACTAACAGTACAAGTTATATTTCTAATGCACGAATAGATATGGAAACTAAAAATACGGTTCCAAACAACAAAAACAAAGCTCTAAGACGATAACAAAGTTCCATTGTTGTTAAGTTATGGTAAAAATTTTACTTGAATCGATAATTCAAAATTTCAACTTCAAATTTGACCACGAAACATATTTCATGAAATTCTTATAAGTAACCTTTCTTCTAAGTAAAAAGTTTACGACCTCAGGCTTCACCTAGTGGGAGTTATGGATATACATGATTGTAATGAAAGAATAAAGTATTCTCCACAGTTTTAATACTGCAAAAGTACGATATTCTTTCATTCCAACCATGGATATTTCTTCTACTTTTTTAACTGTTTCTTACTAAGCGTAAGATTCATAAGTATGTACCCCTCGCCGGGCAACTACTCTCCGAGAAAGGATGTTTAGAAGAGATTTGGAATGATTGTAGAGATCAAATCAATCAAACACATCAATCAGTCTCAGACTTTCTCATCTCCGTTGGACCCATTTCAAAGCTTTTCTTCTATCTGAAACATATTTTATTCAAGGAGAACACACATCCTGGAATATCCGCAACCGGCAGATTTTAATTGACATGCGTGGTGCTTTATCCTGTATTGCAGGGGTCGGAATAAGCTATGGGTATATACTATGAGCTGTGGAAAGCTTGTAGCCGAATTTATATTGCGTGTTAATTTAGTGTTTCCAGGTTTTTAAATACTTATGTAAGAATAATTTATAGATATGATGTAATTCGAAATAGACAAATATTGGTGAAACCAATCTTTACGATATGTTATGACTTTGTAAAAAACTCTTCTCAGTTAGGAATATTATAACATTGTTAAATTGCATAAAATATGTTCCAGTCGTTTTTACTTCGCAAAGAAAGAACTTACGTAAATGATTTTAAGGATATTTTAAAATTTATAAATATAATACTGGAATGTCACGATGTATATGAGACAAAAAATAAACACTTTACATTAATCACGCAGAATTTCGAGATAATTAAGTTTAAATAACGTTAAGCTATCTTTATGAATTTTACAAATACAAAAGACAAACATAATTTTTAATTTAAATCTCATTTGAATTACAATAAAATAAAACGTTAAGAATAAGTATAAAAATCGATTATAAGCCGGCCTCGGTGACGACGGGGTAATGTCCTTCGTCTGCCAACCCGGATGTCCCGGGTTCGAATCCCAACTAGGTGGATTTTTCAATCTCCACCTAGAGCATGGACGTGTGTGTTTCGTCCTTGTTATTAAAAATGTTATATTTCCCATTGTAATTGACCTATTAGTGCTGTTTGTGGGCGATAGAAAATAAATAAAATATTAATAATTTTGAATTGATCACAGATTATTCCTAGAAAATACTTGATAGGTATTGTCAGCATTTTATAAATGTTATTTGATTTTGCTTTCTCAGACAACATATTTAGGTGTACGCTATAATGGAAGAGATTTATTGATTTTGAAACATGATCCTTTAATGACACGTAAAGATTAACTTGCTTTCAAGTAAATGTCATCGAAAATTGTGGGCAGGCAAATGAAAAAATAACAACTACATTGAAAGGTATACTGACCAACACTCACTTATTTCCGCGTTTCAAGCAGACGAATCAAATTTTCCTGCGATACCTATATAAAATTTCCTCCAGATGTTTTATCTTTCCGGGAAAAAAGCTCCCTTATCATTTTATTCCTATTAATAATCTCCAAGAGAGAGATTTTTCGTTAAACGTTGGATATTATCGCCTCTAGACGAAATAATTTTAACAGTCATTCCATTTCCTCCGTGACCACAGGTATCTACCACCGAAAAGAAACTGGCGGCGAGAAAAAGTAGCAAAAAACGGTGGACGAGGTTCGGTACAAATGTAAGTGGCGCACTCGTAATACCGAATCCACTTAATAAGCTGAAAATTTTAAGGACTGCCAGCTAACCTTCTGGATCTTCACTTCTCTTGATGGATTCTCAGAATTCACGCCAAGGACCGAGCAATGTATCAAGTCCGTATCGCGGCCGACACTACCCTTTCCGAATCGGTTTCCGGGGATGAAAAGTTGTGGAGATTTTCGAGAGATACGAGGAAGGAGATAGGGGAGTCATGAAACGGACGTACGCGGGAGTTCAACGACTCCCTAAAAACCTGATCGGCACCCCGAATAGCCAAGCTGCCCACGGGGGCACCATCGTTAAGATCAAAACAGCGTCACGACACGCACGGGGCACACAAGTGGTGACCGAAGTGACCTTTCACCTTTACCCTTCAGGTTCTTTCTCCTTTCCTCACTCACGTTCCCCCTATCACTCTCTCTCTCTCCGACTTGAGGATTATTTAACTTCCAAGAATCTTCTTTCTTGCAAAAATTATAGCTGAAAGACCGGGAAGCGGGAAATATTATTATTTGAAGTAGCGAATATTTATCTCTATCGCAAAGATTAGATTTAATGCATATGTGGCGAAAACAACTTTCCCTCCTGCTTCACGAATCAATCCCTTAAAAAAATAATCCTCTCTCTTTCCATAAATGGTTATGTCAACTGTTGTGACCATATTTATCATTTAAGTCTCCAAAAAACCAAACTCCAATATATTTGTTATCTCTGACCATGCTTTGAAACTTCGTTTAATCGTTTAAACACGGTTGGAATGTTGAAGTTAAGGGTATTGATAATACTGTCCATTTTATTGATAAGTGACGTATCCTGAAAGTTAATTACAGTGAGGCAAATCTGTCTTAAATCAGATTTTAAGTTGCGAATTGTGCAATGTTAAATTACGAATAATCTATTGCGAATTACAAATAACCTATTGTGAAAATTGATATCTGAAATAATCGTAAGTGTAAGGTAACAATGAGGGATAAAAAATTCAATTTTGAATTTTCTTATATATTTCCATTCTTACGAATCAGCATCAATTGCCAGGTAGTACCATATTCCAACACTTCTAAGTCCCTTGGTTGGGTGCCAAAGTCAAATGGAAAGAACATGCAAAGAAAGAGGAGCAAGAACTTAATATAAAATACAGGAAAATATATTGACTTTTAGGAAGAAACTCGCAACTAACAACAGAAAATAAATTGATGACATAGAAACATAACGAGATTGTTGGGGCCCTATAGTATTCAGCTATGGGGAAGCACAAGGAAAACAAATCTGGGAATGATACAAACTTTTCAGAAAAAAGCACTAAGAAAGGCGGTAAATGCACCATGGTACACAAGGAATGAAAATCTCCATAGACATCTAAAAATAGAATATTCCAGGGAAAAATAATGCAGAGATATACGCACACCAGAACCACCAAAGAGTGCAGACCCATGTAAACCGGGAGATGATAAAGGTTGCAGAAGAAGCACCACTCCTGTTAAGAAGACTCAAAAGGCAGAAGCCCCATGATCTTGCACGGAATGAGTGAGAAACCGCCGGTGAAAGTATGCGAATCGGCAATACATGGGAATAGTCAGTGGGATGCAACCAATTACTATTGTTGCATTTCCCGCGTCAAAAAATGATAAAGAGGAGCTGCTAGATGATGCATGCTGCTCAGTTGCGGCCCACATGGAAGTGTTTTTTTTAGTGGGTCCCACACTACTATGAGCTACGATAGTGTCTAACAAGAGATTTTCACCTACCCTCGAAAAAAAAATTTCTATTCACATTTAAATTCCATGATTTTTTTGTATTTGTGTATCTCATGTCCGCTTATAAATTATGGGAAAAATATGAATTGCAACTAACTCACCCTTTCACTTTCCTCGCCCGAGCTAAATTTTAATTTCAAGAAACGAATGGAAAAACTTTAAAATTGGAAAACGTTGGTAAAACCGCGAAGTAACAGTCACTCTCGTTTCAATTATTAGAAAACGAAAATACAAATGAAGTCACTGAATACATTAAAAATAAAACGAATTAAACTATTGGATAAAAATAGCATATCTATATGTAAATTATTTAAATACAAAGAAATAAAATTATTCTTTAAATATTTATATTGAATATGGATGTTTTAGTAATTATTATACGTAACTAATAGTTTCTCCAAGTGTTTTAAAGCCAATTGGAGTTCAAATCACTATTAAAAAGATATCATAGCCAGTCAGAAAATTAAAACTTGATTTTTATGGAAAATGCTGTCGATTAACGGTTAGAGGGAATCTTAAAAAATACTTTGAAAGTCTTTTTGTACTTTCATCTCAATAGATGGCTAGTTTCAATGTCAAATAACATTAGGTGTTTAAATGAACCTTGATGTAAAATTAGGCGAATTAAAGCCATAGTGTGTACACTACGAGGTTTTAAAATACAAATGTTGTCTAAACGATACATTTAAGAAATGAGAAAACTATTAATTTCTATTAAATTCTCTCTGTTTTGAAGTTTCCTTGCAATGGAAGATCGTTAAAACCTCTGTATATAATCACACGTACACAGAAATTCTCGAAGAATTCATTGGGTAGAGTAATCTTTCGCTTTCACTTGATCATTCGTTTGTTTAAAGAGGTGTGTGTTGGAAGGGGATGCGTTGGTATGTGCTATATCAATGGCAACCTGAACGGTAACCTGATAGCAAAAATGAAAAGAGTGGCTCACAAAACGTAAAACCAAGCTGTTTCCACCGGATGAAGCTTAGCTACGTAGTTCTTCCGATGGTAACGGGAGGAAATTCAGATTCTTTCATTTAAACGTAAGTGTACCTATTCCTGAAAATTGCAAAGGCCCACCTCCTTGGAATCACTTTTGATATCAACAACTTTGCCCCATTCCATCGCCTCAGCCAGTTTCTCTCATCATATCCTCGGGAGGTCGAAAAACGGAGGAGAAGCCCTTGGGACGACGCGCTCATCCGAGATTAAATGCAGGGTGATGAGTTGAGGTGCGGAACTCTCGCTATGGAGCTGTGAATACGAGTAGCTCGCATTCAATTACCCGGGGGAAGGAAAATCTAAACCCGTTATTTGAATTCCTTTGGTAGACGCCTGGAGTGGGAGCAGGCAGGGTAAAACTCTTCTACAGTAATTGAACTTTCGATATCACAGTCGTAGATTAGCTCTTGTCGCATTCCTACCCAAATTTAGGTCATTCAGACGGAATTTCAGTGCCCACCACATTAGTTCACGGGATAATGAGATTATAAATCCAGATATAAAGCATTCGCGCACATGATCCAAATTGTTACAGCTATAGTGAAACAGATAAACCAATTCCGCATTAACACGTCACTAAATAACGAAGTGCATTTAGGTAAAATCTAATTCCTTCCATGAAAGTGACACACTTACTTCTAAGATTCACGTTCTATTCTTCAAATGATCATGATGTTTTAACAACGAAATAAATCTTGAGTTCCGAATTAGAGACGAATTCAAATGCTTTGGGAATGAGTTTCTCCGGTTATTGCTTACACAAGGAGGGAACCGAGACATTGCTTGGAAATTGCATAGTATCTTCCCCCCCCCCTCTCCCATTCAAGAAATGGGCTCTTTATCCATTTCTCCTAGCTCCAAATGTACTAAAATTAAAGTGGTGTTCATAACTGTGAGATATTGGAATAAAAAAATTTCCATTTACAGTGGTGCGACGACTTCCGTTTAACGGTCACCTTAAATCAATTGTACATGGAAAACATCTGTTTGATAAACATGCAGATCAAGTCCAGCAACTATCAAATGATCTAAACTGAACCATTATATGCCATTCCGTGACACAGGCTGCCATGAATTTGACGGACGATACGAAGACAAACTGAACCCGAATGGTAATTAGTTGGCAAAATGTTGAAAAGGACGTAATTTCCCTGTAAAATACATTAAAATATCTCAGGTTGTGTTATAAAGAAAAAAATACATAAACGCGTTTTTTTATAGCGTATTAATCTTTTTATAAATTCATTTCTATTTTAATATAATTTGAACAATAGAGCTTTTACAGAGTATCGAGGTAGCTCAAAGACTCAACATGGACGAAAAATGGCACGTTCTAACCGGAAAAGAGTGATATAAGGTACTACACTATGTTTAAGACAGGATTTACTATCATTACGACGTACTATTCGCCACAGGAATAGAATATTTTCTCATCCCAGAAATATTTATAACGATAAACGAAGAGTGAAAAAGAAGAGAACCAATGTCTTTTTGACAGTTGCGTTCAAACACTAAGAAAATTGAAACCTCCTCCGGGATGCCAATGCATATTATAAAATGTTCACCCATGAGTCCGAGAGTCAATCATCTCCTTTAAAATTACGACCCCATCTTTGTCCCTGAAATTCCTCTGCATCCCCTCCCGTCCCCACCGACTTCCCATTCCACGGTCGCTTGCCTCCTCCTTTGCAAAAACCGCTTAGCGACCACCAGAGGGGAAAAGAGAGGCGCACCGCCACGATTCCAATCAAAGTAAAGTCCTTCGGTCGGCGGAAAAAAATATGGAAAAATGCTCGGAACCAAGAAAACGAAGCAAATGACTTGGAAAGCATCCCTCCCACATACAAAGCAAGCTAGGGCTTCTTAAATGTTTCATTTCACGAATTCCTATTTTTCTTTAGAAGAAGGATATATTTTCAGCTCAAGTAAAGGTTTAGAATTTCTCTAACAATTCACAATATCAAAATTCGAAATGACATCTTGCAGCAGTTACTGGACGTTCATGACGTCAGGCATAGAAAAAAAACATCCCGTGATATACTAACAAGTTTTTTATACACACACACATATATATGTATATATATATATATCGTATATGTTACTTCTCGGCCACAGACAGAGAAAACAAATTTCCTCGAGACAACAAATTCACATATATATATATAATGAGGAAGTATTGGGACGAAAGAAAGAAGAAGAAAAACCAGATGTCTTGTGTTCAGTACGGTCCATAGTTGGCCAAA
>WURS02434017.1:0-15534 GCA_011762765.2 Rhinocypha anisoptera | reverse complement strand
GGGGGACAAAAACGGGGGAGGCCCGCTGTGGGAACACCACCCCGCCCGCGGGGGGGGGGGGGGGGGGGTCCCCCCCACACCCCCCCCCCCCCCCCCCCCAATTGCGGTGGAATCCCCGCTTGTCCGACCACTTACTCACTTATCCCATCTCCCAAAAGTTCCCACCTGCCCCGCACTTAAAACCCCTGCTGCCTGTAGCGCGTTTAACGCACGTAGTTTTTTCGCCTCGCCGAAATTCATTAAACCGCCGTTCCAGGCACCATCAAGGTCTCGATTCCGCCAAATTGTAGGGAGGATCGAATGCGTCGACTGAAGCTAAAGGAGTCCCGAGCGTAGAACGGAAGGAAACCGTCGGGGAGCGTTGACGAAGAATTAACCGTTTATCGAGTGGCTAACTCGCATCGGAGCGTATGCGAATTGAATAAAAATGTCCGGGCCACATGACGTCGGAAATCGTTCCTTTTCCCCCCGGCCTAAGCGTTTCTCATTTACAATCGTGTCGCTCTGTCAGAGATAAGAAAAAATAAAACTATCGCGCGTAGATAAAATAATATCCAGCCACTTAAAGTATTCAATAAAGGCATTTGGGACGTGTACACTAATTACGCAACGATAAATCCATCTGTAACCTGCATGGAAGAACCAAAGCGATTTCAAGTCAAGAAGTGATGGATATAAATTCTCTGTGCAGGCGGGTGGGATGGTATAGGATAATTATCGTGCGCATTTCTTTCCCTTTCCGGAGACTTGAGTCTACACCCTTGAATGACTATATTTTAGGATATTCCAGTTCGTAAACTGGTTAACCGTGGGAAAATCATCAATTTTAAAAGGACCAGGTTTTAGGAGAAAGTGCAAGTTGCCAACAGTAGGGCAACCAAAGGAGAAATAGGGGTATATCTCCTCTCGATAGCTTCGCCCATGGTTTCAGCTAGTCTCACTAATTACTTACCACCCTCGGAATAATTCCAGCAGTCACCAGAAAGCGATGTTTAACAATCTGCATCCTTCTTTAAAGTACACATTGTACAAAACAACGAATGAATATCGGAGACTAAAGCGAACAGATCCAAGATGCGTTTTTCCCGTTGGAGAGGTGAATGAGGGCAAAGGTAATAGGTACTTGATAAGGCAGAGGAAATAATACTTTTTGCATTATTTGTGATGTTCTTCGGTATTAACCACATCCCCCCTTTCACCAGTTCCCAACCCCGTTAAACCTTCTCCATTCCCCTCGCCTCACTCCACATCCGAGGATGTTTTGTAAGTATGGTGGTGCTCGATTTTTAAGATTTTAGACCTGACGATGATGCAGTGACGTAGTAACCGGTCGAAATAAAGTATATATGTTTAGCAGTGAAAAATTTGACATCTCCATATTATTAATTAAAAGACAACGAGGTTTACGTTTAAGGAAACACCAAAAATAAAATTCACCGAGGAGGCCGTGGCGTGGCGGAATTCCGTAATGAAACAATGGTTTCGACGGTTTCGATGACAGGTTTTGACAATAATCGTCAACGAAGATTATGGTCGAAACTGGTCGTTCTCCAAAGGTAATGGTTACAGGCTTAACTTTGTGGAATTTTTCCATCGTAACACCCGCAGAAAATTTTTTATCGCGACACAACCCGGGTTTCATCGCAAGGCGACATCATCACCTGACATAATGTCTCCTCGCGTCGAAACCTGAGTCGTGTCGCGATAAAAATTTTTACGTGGAATCACAAGGTGTATTGTTTCTATTTGTTAAGGTGGTGCTCTCTTTATCAATTAACTACATAGTTCCAACATCGACCCAGTGGCAGCCGAGTGGTCGCACAAGGAGATGAGACCTTGACTTCTGACCAGATCTTTCTTAATAACTCGGAAAGCCTCCAGGTTCCGGTTATGCAATCTGGAGGACATCCGAAGAAGATAGAACCGCTAGAGGGAGCTGCTATACAACATTTTTCTTCCCTCTCCTCCCTCCCCTCCCCTCTCCTTAAAGGAGGTTTGGCCGGCGGACTAGGGATGAGAAGCCTGCCTTGAGGAGTGTTGAGGAGTCGGGAGTCCCGGATGGATGGATGTTAGCCACTTCGTGGAAAATAACGGCGGGGAATTAAAAAGGACGGAGCTGCCTTGCGCGACACGCGCACCGCCTTACAAAAAGGTCTCCCCGCCGAGCACAGTGGAACTAGTTCCCTCGCCAAAGGCAATAAATTTCTAGGTTGCCCACTCGTAAATCATCGAAAAGGCCGGGATTACTCATGCAATTACATCGATCCGTACAACTCCTCGCGACCAGGGAGAAACAAGAGGGCGAACGAAGTCAAATAACCATCACGCCACCGAGCCTCAACGATTGAAAATACATTCTTTCGAAATTAATATTAAGATATAACGTGATAATTCGTTCCGGAATCATATTTGTTACCCGAAATCCTCGTTAGCCTAAATCTACGCTCGCAGAAACGTGATCTCCCTATGCTCCCTACAAAAAATCTTTTATATCGTTCTGTATAGTTAAAAATGTGATCAATTTAAGTGTAACTGTTAGAAAACAGTAAAAAGCACACTATAAAAGGGCAAAAACGCAACAAAGGTTGAGATGAATAGCTTCGAAAAATCGCCTCAATACGCGGCTGCGTTACGTACTAAAAATGTTGTTAGACGAATCCAAATTCGTTAGACAAAGCCGAAGAATAGTGAAAAATATCTTAGTTAGCCGAGGTATCAATGTGCAACGAAAATACGTCCATTTATGAGAAGACAAGATGGAGGTTATTCCTTCGGCATAAATTTCCGGAACCATTTTGACATAAAAATGCCACTTGTGCATGTTTACTTATTTAAGTAAAGTAGATGATACACAAGTATTTCTGGATACAAGAGAATAATAAATATTTCGGTAAGTATATTCGATATTATTTCGGTACAACTATTAAGCTAGAAAACGTCAAATGAATTGCATCGTCTGTCACACTATTTTTTTTTAATTCACGAAAAATGTAATAACAGGTTCACAATCTGAACATCCACTTCTAAATGTAAAGCTTGCAAACCTGTTGAATTTGTATGAATGCGATCGGACCGCCCTATAAATAGTTGGACTATAAATAGCTGACTGAACTTCACTATAGAACTCAGTGGAAATCAACCATAACCTGCCCATCTTGTTGGACAAATTACAGGATCCATATGAAAGGTTTGAAATAAAAAATCAACGGTAAGAAATCGACAGTAATGAGATTCTCGAAAAGTATGAATGCGAAGCTATGAGGGAAAATGAGCCTAGAAGTTAAAGCAGGTAGAAAAGTTTAAATACTTGGGTAGCCTCATAGAGGAAAGTGTATTTCACTAGGAAGTAGGCAGAGTTTATGAGGAATAAACGTCTTTTAATCGGTAGATCACTCGTCACCACCCCCGTCATCATCCAATCCATTAACATAACCCAATGCTTTCCTGATAGAGGTTCCAGCCTAAGGGGTATTTCGGCTTTGGGGACTAAAAGTAACCTAGAGGCGCTGAGTTTATCTAGTGTGAGTCAATCACTGCCACTCTTAATTTGGCTGAAAACTCCATGACTATTGCGAAGAGGCTCAGCCGTTCAGAATTAATTGGTCACACATCCCCTGTCTAATATGTAGAATTATTTTCAGTATCCTTCTCAATTCTCAAACTTTCTGTTGCCACTTTGGCACTCTGGGCCAAATTGTAATTCCGGTTACGATCGGTAAAAATCTGTCCATGTAAAAAATATATTAAACGCGATGCATGAAGTACATTTCACTGCGAATGAATTTCACTGAGGCCGTCACCTGGTGGAATTCCATAATGTAACAGAATACACATAGGTAGTAACTTTCATGTATTTCCACTTTTGTGTGGGCAAAAATGAAAGTTACGTGTCACTGTATTTCCGACTCGTCGGATAACGTGGTCATTGAACTTGACGTATCAAATTTTCATTCCGATTAAAGCTGCAATTTTTGAAAAATAGAAAAAAAACAAACGAGTGAATGAAAATTCGGTTTTTTTTCGACTTTCAGTCTGTCACTCACTTAGCTTTCCAAACATTATGGGCTGAAACATGCAAGAATAACTTCAGAAAATGTATCTCCTCGATACGGAACTGGAATTGGAACTGGAATGTAAATCGCCGTTTCGTGGAACTCTAAAATGAGAATCTTCCGGGATTTTCCTGTAAATAATTCAACATTTTGATACCAATTTTGTCAAATTATACGTTTCAAACAAATTAAAGGTGAAAATTTGCGGAAGCATGTGAAGATTGCTTATTAATTTTTTTATATCAGGCAGTAGGGTTAAAACTTCAGGCCGACCAAATTATTCGTCAAAGACGTCGACCGATTCTGAGGGTGAAACACTCATCTCCATGTCGTTTAAACACGCTCAATAGGGTGAGTAAATAAGGAATAACGAAGTTAACTCAGCCAGGTAACACCATACTTTGTAGACTTTTCAAAGGTTGCAATAAAACCTCCCCAGGCACGTAATAAACTCTGTACGCATACTAGGCATGTATCTAACATTTTGGTGAAATGTTGTTAACACGAATAAATCTTAAAGTATATATAATAATCTGTAGGATGCCATCAACGGACGATTTTGTCGAGTGTGAGGCTCAACTCATGTGTACATCTGTATCTAAACAATACCCCGCAACCCACCCTAGGACATATAACAGGGCGATTTAGAACAACAGCGATTATAGAGAATGTTTATTTACGAATCTGTTTCCTAAATTATTTTTATGACGCGAATATGACGTGATAAAAAAAATTATAGTCAGAGTGAAAGGAAACAGGTCATGACAACACATCAATTTCTAAAAATGGGACAGACGAGAATGCGCCAACTATTTAGAAATAAGTAAATTGCCATTCCTTTCCAGACTGCACAGCCGTATTTAAAAAAATATAATAGAGGGTGGAGATCTGGAAGAGATGAATGGAATATTTACTTCAAAGAAACTTGGAGAAGAAAAACCTGCTTGGGGATTAAACCAATTGCTACTTGTTAACCTGCATGAGGCAGGGTTCCACAAAACAAGTTAAGTACTACCTTATGGTAAAATGTTATGTCAACAATTTATACAAAGGCTATTTAATTATTACATAAAGTATCGTCGGAGTTTCCAATAACAAAGGGGATACGCCAGGGCAGCACCTTACATCCACTATTCTTCATCACATACCTGGAAAATGCTCTGAAAAACTGGAAAAGAAAATGTGGCGTAATCGGAGTGGCGGTTAGTGAGTACTCTTCGCAGATAGGTTATCTTTGCTTCGCACAAAGACGATGCAACCTACATGTTTCGAAAGTTAAATAAGAAGAATATTCTTATTGGGGAGTAACAATTAATAGATTGAAGGAGGAATGCCTGGGAGATGAAGGAGCTGTCGGATTAGAGGATTCAGATATCGAGTCACTAAAAGATCAAAAGCAGATGATCATACTGAGAGTTACCTAATCGAAATACAGTGAAAGTACCGTCGATGAGAATAACAAGATGGTCAGGGGAAAAAAAGTAACGAGGCAGCTTGACTGTGTTCCACGTATTACCCCGCGGGCGTGCGGTGAACCACCGCCAAACATGTACTCCTGCATGGAGCTAGCTAGTGATTATTCGCACCTGAAGGAAACTACTCGCTCGCAATACACTCATTAAAATCATTTATACCACGCGGGAACGATATCAATTTTACGAGTGTAAGATTTCGTCTTCGGCTCCACTCTGCGGAACTCCTTCGTGACCCAGGAACTTCGAATTTCCGCAAAAAAATATATTGATTGTTCTGCTGACAGTTTCGTTCACTCAGTGGGTATCGTCCGATACCTGGTGTACTTGATGATGTCCACTAGGTGGAAGGAAACCGGTCGCGCAATAAATCTATATTTGTTGTGGAATTGTAAAGTTTATTTATCTTGTCAAATAACATATAATAAGCATGCCTGCCTATACTACACTGCCTTTCCTAACTAATCATGTGACTATGTGCATTTTTATCTCAAATCGTCCAAGGAAAAAAAATCTTAAATCTATCCTTTCTACAATCTATCTCTTTGATTTTCCGTACTCGGTCTGAACTACCGTAGTGTGACGGGCCTATGTCTAAGTATTCTGCTCCATTGAACAGAAAACTAACGAGGAATATTAGACAAAGTAGTAAGGGGAGAAAAATGTATAAATTTTGTAGTACGCGAGGGTCATAATAGGAGAACCCTTTGATGAATAAAACTGCAAGTAACAGGGCTGAGTACTATTTTTTGTTTAAAAGGGTGCTCCGACGACTATGGTCATTTCGCACCTCGTATAGAAAACACCCATATGGACAAACACAACACCCCATACCCTGGGCGGGACCCGCGACCTTTGGGTTAGCCGGCGAGCACGCTACCCACCTGGTTAACCCGGTCGGCGTAACAGGGTTGAATCACAAGAAAGAAGGGATGACTGATTCCCGAGCAAGGATGGTTGGAAATAAGAGTAAAAAGATACATACGTACTTTGGAAAGATGTTCAGCTAAAAGAGACAAATCCCGAATTAATAGCATATGATGAGGATGAGTTTGGCAAAGCTTATCATATACGGATATCTCTGGAGAAATTAATATTTTCCATAGAGATTTCTCTACCGTTAAGTCTCATCTTCTTTGTGTGTAATGCTTTAAAATACAACAATCGATTAAAAGGCTACAGTTTAGTCACGAAAGGACTTATAAATTTAAAAAAATATTTTACAGTAGAGAAAACCGGTCATCGTTTCATGTAACGGCCCCGTTCAGGAAATTATGGAAATTTAATTCTAAACACTTCACCGTTGACAATGATGAAGCAGTGAAAATTAAGACAACTGTAATAAATCCCATCGGAAAATATTTTGTCTTAATGATAAAATAGTTCTCTCTTTATACGCCCTCACAAGGTGTGGTTTTCAAATTATCTTCGATCTGCATGAGGACATGAACGCCGTTGCGGTGATATGCATTCGAAACATGAAGTGACAGGAACAGGGCGTCAAAGACAGCCGATAGCGATCGACGGTCGCTTTTACCGAGAAGAGCGATAGGAAAGAGAGAGAGAGAGAGAGAGAGAAGGCGAGAAAGAGAGAGAAAGAGAGAGAGAGATAAAACTCGTCACGATGGGTCGAAGCAATCCAGAAAGCAAATCAAAGGCTGTGAATGAAAATTTTAAGCATTTAATTCGTAAATCCTTAGCTTCGTTGACTAAGTGGTCTTGCCCAACCAATTGGCGGGTGTGACCGTCATCACTAGTCACGAATAAAAGGAATAACTGCTAATTCCTGAATAAATATGCGTATCAAAAAAAATAAATACCAAGTTGGCAACAATGTGGTAACTGATCCATATTCAATGCCCCGATTGAAAAAAGAAACCCAATAGCGTCTCTCTGTTACTGGACATTCGAATTTTTTTTTAAATCCCCTCAAAAGAACCAGTGTTGATTTCATGCCCAAAGCGTAATCTTAAAAGTATTTGAATCACGAAGTGCAGATGAGATTGAGCACTTGAAATAGCAAATAGCAAGGTTTTCACTCGCTAAAATCGATTTACCAGTCCTTGAAGGATTTAACGATTGAAGACTATAAAATCGGAAAACGCAGTTAAGTGTTTGTCGATTATCGACGACACGGACTAAGGGAGCCCATAAAGATCCAATGTGGGAGGCCAGAAGAGGCATGTGGAGGACATCTCGTAAAAAGAATGGACTTCAGAAACTAGGCCTGTGTATGATAATAGCAAAAAATATTGACATATCTTCATTATCCCTCAGCCCAACGGCTAAACACGAACTAAGAGAGTTCTTAGAGGTGACAAGAGGCTAAAACGTAGAGTTCAAAATAACCTGACGTTCAGTAAATTGGGGAAGTCAAAGGAAGGAATGTGCAAGATGTATACAATGTTAAAAAATCGTGCATTCAAAGGGACAGGGTAATAAGAGGAGGGAAAAGCATCAGGCAGGGCGTGATCAGACTACGATTTCCAAGGGCATAAAGCACAAAATTGAGAGAGAGGCAAGACTAAGAAGCGTAAATAGCATCGGGAGTAATTGAAGCATTTAAATTGGGAAGAGCAGGAAGCGCTGGGGTGTTTGGGGGTATGAAATACCCCCCAGAGCAACGAATATTTTATTTTCAATATTAAAAATTAGGATTAAAATGGTAGATTAGAGTTTAGAGCCTTTTGACAGCAATTTGCGACCACAAAATTATCGATAATATTGTTTCCCCATTAATGCCACCATTATGTTAATCATTTTAGTTTAACAACCATACTCCTCCGAAGTAAGGAAAATTCACAGAAAATTAAAAAGTAGACCTTATTCAAATTTAATTTTTAATTCATAAATTTTACACAAAATTAAGTCTTCTATTTTTATTTGAATTTAAGTCATTAATGATTTTTTTAAATGCCGACCTCAATAGTCCATTTTGTTTCATTGAGCTAAATTAAGCAGAGTATAGAAAAACTACGTGTAAAATTTTTATATCTACGTTTTTAATATTGCCAAAATATTTTTACTTCAAAATAGAGGGGGGAGGGGAACCGCCATCCCTTTCCACTCCCGAATGACGCATATGTACGGATGACTAGCTGTGCTAGAGAGAAGTTACCTGTGAAAATCTGAAACATCATCGCATAAATCCCTACCCTGACTTACTTTCCATTATACGTATGTAGAAGTGGAATCCCTCACAGGGTAATAATACTTGGAACAGCAAAGGTCTTCTAGGATTTCATCTTCACGAAATTTCATGTATTGTGTATTGTGACACGGGTTTCTACGTCTTCTATAGTCATAAATCCGAACCTATAAAGTCATAAAATGTATACATATAACATATAATTAGGTAACAAAATACATTTTTGTTACCTAATAATTCTTGCCTATCCGTTAGTAAGACGCATATTCTGGAGTTTAGTTCTATTAAATACGGAACTTCTCGAAAAATCATTAACGTATTTAGGAAAGCTGAGCGGAAGTCGTTTCAGTTTCAGAGTGTGTTTAGCAAAATGATTTCGATCGGTTTCTAAGGATACCATTCCAAGATTCAAGTGCAATAATTAATTTTGTTCTGCGGCTGAGGACGATAAAAGAGTGTTGGAGAATAAGTCTAATGAATACCTCGTAGAGAATGAATAGAGCTACATAAATGGTTCACTCGATTCAAATATAGCTATGGTCTCACAGAGAGAAAGGAACCTCTTTGCGTATTCGTATGCTTCGTGGATTTCAAGATATTGTTCGACAGAGTGACCAAAGTTTATCAAAGTATCAGGGAATTTACACGGACCAGGAACCCACTGAGTTAGTCTGATCCTCTGGGAGTGAAACTAAATCACGAGGAAATGATATTAATCCTGCACTTGAAAAATAGAAGACCTGGTTAAACATAAAGTTAAAGGAAATTAACTCAGAGCGACTAGAACACTTCAGTTACTTATGCATAATTTTGGACCTCAACGTGAAGATGACAGCAATCGTAAATAAAAGCTAGTGAATTTCGTTGTTCACAGTTACTCACCAAAGTTTCAGCCATTTTGGACGCAGAGTTGTTATGCAACAGCCGTTTGAATGAGTTGATGTGAGTGTTTTCGCTCCCTCGGAGGACAAAGGTTTTCGTCAAATGAAGAGGCAATCACCTTCGTGAACAAATATTTTGCAGAGAAAAGGGCCGAGTACATTTTGGACGGGTTACAGAGATGGGAATATCGCTGGGAGAAGTGTGTAGAGTTATAAGGAGATTATGTTGACCAATAAAAAGAAATATCAGAAAAACTGTATTATACCATTGTTGGGTAAGAAAAATAGAAGGCCTGGTTAAACATAAAGTTAAAGGAAATTAACTCAAGAGCGAATACTTCAGTTACTTATGCATAATTTTGGAAAGACCGTTATACACCTGCTTTATCATGTACATCCAGAAGTGTACGTGAGAAAAAGTTGTAGAGGTAGACATGAAAGGTAGGAGGTGGGGTTGAAAGTTAGTGCGGAATCAATTATTTGAGTCAGCTTTGTCCACAAGTAGGTAATGCAGTCAATGATAAGTACTGCATGACTTACATGAAGGTAGAGTGTAAGGCATACGGAATAATTATAAAACGCTAAATTTAAAAAAGGTTGTTCATAAATATTGATTCCTAGGAAGCCCATGATATAACGTGGAATCTGCTGGAGACTTATCTTTGATTGGCAGAAACTAATTTTAATGAAAAAACAAAATATCTTGATGATTGTAAGTAAAATCCTGTTAAATAGGAACCTGATGGTTGATCTACGAGTTAAAATTAGATTTTCGAGGGATGATTACTTTTTACCCCTACGAGTTCAGTGCTTTAAAAAAATGTTAAGATACTAGGGAAAGTCAATCAATTCTTTCGTAATTCTCGATTCATAATTCCCATGCTAGATATTTTCTGAAAATATGAGTCTTTAGCGGTAAAAGTAAATAAATAGTATCATAAAGTTTGAAACTAACATGAGATTTTCGCAAGATATGAAACAATGCTATTATGCATATCCGGTGCTAATGACCTTGATGTCGCTGCGCCCAAGAAAAACCCAAATACTACTATTATGCATATCGCACATTCACAAATATCAAGAATGTATCAAATAGCACTTTATCCTTGCGTATATGCAACCTCAGTTCACGATATTAGTTCAACGAAACAATTCCCAAAAATGAACTAGTATTTGCCAAATTATTGACGGCTCAATGCGAAAGAATTTTTTTTTGTACTAGCTATCAATTATTTCTACGGTGTTAAGAAATATAATTTCGCGCATTGAAACTTCCATGCATACATGATAATATTTGAAATATTTTTCACAAGTACAGCTTAACAAACCAGCTTAAACCATAGACCATTCATTCATTCCCATTCATTGGTAGAGAAAATTTCAGGGCACAATGTGCCTTATGTGATTACATTGGTTAAGACGTGATCAATAAATAGTATTCATAAATGTTTTATTCGCATGCAAGTTTTATTCGCCAGCCTCGGTAGCGGAGGGTAACGTCCCCCTCTACCAATCTGGAGGTCCCGGGTTCGATCAATCCCGGCTAGGTGGTTTTTCACTTAGGGCATATATGTGTGTGTGTTTCGTATTATTTATTTTCAATGTTATATTGTGCCAACATAATTGGCTTAGTGCTGTGTGTAGGCAACTGCTTAGTAAAAAATAAGTTGTAGAAAAATTTAATTTATTTTTTTCTGTTAACCTAAAGCGTAATCCATATGTGTGACAAGTTTCAATGATGATTTGACTCCAAAACTGAGCCAGTAGCAGCGGTGGTAAATTGCAATCTTATCAGTTCTCCTACCGCAACAATGGATGTAAATCTACAAGTGTCCTTCTGTGATCCAAAGTGAAGAAACATCGTAGAAAGCTTTTTTCATCATCGGAAGCAGTGTTATACGACGTGGGGATGTTTCAAATTACAATGGTCGTAGCTTTTGAAATACAGGAGTAAAATCAATTAACTTATACCACAGTTACATTACACACTAAGCTCAGTAAATAATGTAAAAAAAACTGTATTCACACTTTCATGAGATGAGATACTCAGATTTTGATGGGACATGGTGGAACCAAGGAACACTTCGTACTGTACACTAATACTTCTTTGGACAGAACGATCTTTTTCCTTTATCTAAATCGTAAACAAGCTTTTTTATTAGAGAAGTGAGTATATATGTATCGTACTCAGAGAAGGGAATAACTTTTCCACCCATGCACTCCTGTGATTTTAATCTATAGTAAATTATATTTTTTCTTAAGTGATCCTACGTCCAGGCAGAGAGATAACGAATGAGTTATTATATAATTTTGAATGCATTTAACAGTGATTTTCCGGAGGAAAAATCCTCCCTTATTTTAGAATTTTAAAATAATGAATAATTCAGTACTAAAGTCGTAAGAAAACATATGACAACGAATACGTTTTCTTCAGAACGTGTTATTTTATATTCTACGGCACGTTGAATTTTGAGACACATCATAGCAGTCTCGTAAGCCGGCACGAAAATCAGGGCTAACTATGCTTAAAAAAATGCTTTTGTTTGATTTTTTAAAAATTGCGACACCTGCGATAACTTTTCTCTTTCATTAATCAAAATTTTATTTCTTGTTTCACCTTCTACAACTGTAACCTCAGAGGTTATGTGTATTTTCTCCAGATATTTCCCGGCCACAAGCTAACGTCACGATTTTCATAAATTCTCATACCCAATTGAAACGTAGTGAAAGTCATTTATTTCCTTCACATTTTGTGGAAAGAACTGCGCGCCTGTTAAAATTTATAGTCATATACATCTGCAACTTTTATCGACTAATTTTTTTCTTAAACTATTGTAATAAAATGTAGATAAACGAATCCCACCCCCGCCCCTAAGCTTTTACTGTGGCTCAGAATAGAGCTGCTCTGTCTCTCGAGCTACAAACAGTTGCCACGACAACCCATGAAACTTGAAGTGCTGAAGTTTCCATGCACCTTCCCTGAGTAAATCGGTCAAATTCTTTATTAAAGATATTTTAATATTCATAAAATTGTTTCTTTTTAAAATCTGTGATTTCCTTAAAAAAATCTGTAATTATTTAATGAGTAATTAATGAGTGAGTACTTAAAGAACTTGATGAGCTTATTTGATGGCCAAAATTAAAAATAAAGATGCGTCATTCTTTCATTCAAATGAATAGTTAAACCACACTCTTACGTTTACCTCCCGGGAGTCCTCTCTCACTTTCAGATATTCACCCCGGTGATCGGGTTTACTCCTTTCAGAGCCCATTACTCCGCATATTGAAATTAACCGGTGCACACTAAAAGAACTAAATCCATTACCATTTGATTTTATGGTCATATACCTATGCAAACGATCTCCTAAAAGGTCATGAACGTGTGGGCAGTGCACCCTGAACAAAAAAACTTACAACTTCTAAACCCGCGGAAATCGAACCCCCGTCTTTCACCAAGATCAGTTCTCGTGGTTCATTTATGAATAGTCGCATGAGGCCTTGATTTACGTCATCTTTATCACCAATAAAAGTTAGCCGATCAAAGTGAAATCAGGCAATGCTCGACGAGACTGTGATATAACTGTCAGAGGGAAAATAATTTCTTAAGGATAACGAGAACGAACATCGAGCCTTAAGAGGGAGGAGAATAAAGTTGGATAATCCTAATGATAACCTCGACTCGTAACATTTACGGTTGATTGCTCGAATCTTACCTAGAAGACACTGTGGAAAGGTTATAGTTAAATCAGCTATGTAATACACAGTGATTTTATGAGCTGCGTAGTCTGTTCTTTGGAAGCGGAAATGAAAATCTATGAAAAGTAGTACATCTAATTTAGAATGTGTTCCTAGTCCAGCAAATCAAGGTATGATTTGTGAGACCTGTGATGAACAAGTTTCTTAATCAAAACCAACAACAAAACTTTGCTGCTTCTCTCTTCATCACGAGGTTGAGATTAATACCATCGAAGTTTCTAAAACATAAAAATATAACGTCACCTTATATTTAGGTATCCCATTTTAAGGAGGTTCAATTAATCACCACTTAGCTATGGGTTCGAAAGGAATGATTAGATATACTTCATTTCTGCGGCTACTTCGTTACATGTAATGAATATCTCTATCTAAGAGTATTGAAAAAGAACCCTTGTAAGTTTATTTATCTAATAGGACAAGTAGCACTTTTCTAATGTAGTTATCACAAGAAAATAGGTGATAATGTTAAAAATTCGATGTTGTGGAAGCCCAGTGGGTAGTGCATTTGGCTAATGAACGGAGTCCCGTGTTAAACTCCCCGATGAGGCCTCTGGAGACCTCCATCTACTACCGAAGCTGAGTGATTTTCCGGGTAGCCGCTCTTCATGAAACCAAAGGTGGCAGAGGGAAAGGAACTATCCCCCTATCCGGATGTGTGAATTTTCATAGACCGTTGGGCTTATTCTAGGTAATCTCTATCCTCAACTATAAAACCGGTCTTACATAGGCCTGAAGACTGTGGTCGTTAAAACTACGCCAACATTCTTCTGACTAACTTTAAATTTCCCTGAATATTCACCTTTTCAGCCGTAAATATTATCGATTCCACTCATAGCTATTAAGTAACGTACCATATCCACTACAGTATAATAAACATAATAGTTATAATTCATTGCATATTAAAAACGAAACCATTTGTGTACTATCGTGTAGGATTTATGAAGATTTTTTTGGCTGTGTAGTAACTATTTCTTATATCGTATACATATAATTCAAGAACAATGACTTTTCAACCGTATAAGTCAAGCGTTCCGCGTGTTTTTTCAAATATTATATTACTTACCTCTCCACATTTCCACTCTTTAAACTCAGTGGACTTCATAAATATGTACCGCGTGTCCCACTAAATGTCACGACGCAGGCGAGTATGCGCTTTCAGCTTCCGTTTACTTGCAGAATAAAAAAAAATTCTCCGGTAATAATTCCCGTTCAGTTAAAATACGAGGGCAAAAGGGAAGAAAGGACCGAACGGTTTCTTTTACTCTGACGCCGACTCGAAGTCCTCAATGAATACTCAACGAATACTGATTCGACTCTCTTGGATTAAAATATTCCACGCTGCGACGACCTGTCAAATGAAATATCCCGATACGGCACGTTCACTTATAACGCGGAACTCGAATGCTGCTATCGGTTTGCTTTATTAACTTTATTATTATATATAATGTGTATATATACATATGTATATATATATATATCCAATACGATGGGGATTCCACATTAGTGGATATAACTACACTTGCAGAAGCACACGTGAAACATAGAACTCAAATAAAAGAACACTTACACTAGGATACGAATTTTCTTTTTTGATTTGGAAGAAGAATTCTTCTTCCTCGATTCCTAAGAAAAAGGTGCACCTCATTCGGATCCAAGTTGTTCTTTTATTTGTGTTCTGTTTCTCATGTGCTACTTCAAGTGTAGTTATATATATATATATATTATATATATAAAAGGACGAACACACAATATAGTTTGAAAATATATGATGGAAACCTACAAATTCATATGAGAAAAATGTGAGAATATTTATGTGTTCCTATCCCTTTCCTTATTTACTATCATTGAATGTGTTATTTTCGCCATATGGGGGTCATTTTTGTATGAATGAGTATATATACATACGGCACAGTTTAAACTTACGTTAACGCAATATTTTGAGCATTTCCACTCGTCTTCAAGCTTGAAGGTCGACACTAAGCTTGAAGCTTGAAGACGAGCGGAAATGCTCGAAATATTGCGTTAACGTAAGTTTTAACCGTGCCGTTCTTTCTGTGTTCCTGACCGTCTTTGAATGCTATATATATATAGTACCCTTCTACCTATTCCTCGAAAAAGATGGTAGCGCCATCGAAATTATCGAACTCTGCTATTCGTGAGTGTTTATATGTTTTTGTTCTCGTGTGTTCTTCGTTGCCACCCCTGTGGCTGTCAACTAAGTATAT
>WURS02434006.1:0-15534 GCA_011762765.2 Rhinocypha anisoptera | reverse complement strand
AAAAATTGTCCGAATTCAAATACTGAGTTAGGTGTCTGTAGTTTTTCTTTGGTTAACGAAAAATTTTTCACAAAAAATATTGATAGTATTTACCACTAATCTTCTTTAAAAAATTTTTTCTCCATATGTAAAAAAGGAAATTGCAATTTAAAAATTTAAATTGGCTACGACTTTAGAACTGCGATTCTCCACAAATTCAGGGAATCGAATCAGGATTAATCACAGGAAAAATCTTTCTCCCCGTTCACTAACTTTCTCTTCTCCCTAACTCACTCTCCCATCCCCAAATTTCTCGCTCACTATCACACCACACTACTCTCTCCTATTTCTCTCCTTGTCCCCTCACACCATGAAACATACCTCAGACCATAGAACAAGATGAAATCGGGCCAGAAATCAGCTTTCCAAGACGAAGCTCTTGAAACCTAAAAAGAGAAAGTAAAGAAAAATGAGACACTAAGAACTGTTGTGGCATCACTCCAAACTCCTCTCCTCCCTTTCACTCATTCTCACACTTGTTTACTCCTTCACGGATAAATAAAAGAAGAGAGCAAGTAGAAGTTGGAATGTGGAACAAACAGCCAGGTCCCTTAGACTACGGTCAGCAATTAAGCGTAAGCCTGAGAGTCCGGTTGTCCGAAAACCCTTTAAGGAGACACTAAGAACTGTTGTGGCATCACTCCGAACTTCTCTCTTTCCTTCCACTCATTCTCATACTTGTTTACTCCCTCACGGATAAATAAAAAGAAGAGAGCGAGTAGAAGTAGGAATGTGGAACAAACAGCCAGGTTCCTGAGACTACGGTCAGCAATTAAGAGTAAGCCTGGGTGCACCGAAGCACACCCTTTCAAGGGACACTAGAAACTGTTGTGGCATCACTCCAAACTCCTCTCCTCCCTTCCACTCATTCTCACACTTGTTTACTCCCTCACGAATAAATAAAAAGGTGAGATGAACATCTGTAGCAGATCATAGAAAGCCGGACATCTGTTTTTAATAGAGAGACTGGTCTCCCGAGACCGAGTCTCTCTAAAAGAGAGCGAGTAGAAGTGGAAATGAAACAAACAGTAACTTAGTTTTAGCGTTGAAGAATTAGAATGAAGATGAGTTGTTCAGTTGTTGAGATAATCACTGTTGCTTGAAATGAGATGATCCGAAAATAAACATTTTAAAGAGATGAATAAAAACAAAAAAGATAAGAGAAGAGATAATCACAAGAAAAGATGTAGACGCCAGACAAAAATTAGCAAGAGTGAAGACGAGTGGCCTAATGAGTATTGCCTTTTTATACGCCAAACAAACTAGATCATTATAACTAGTGTTATCACATTGTCATTGATTGACCTCTCACTCATCAACGCTAGAGGGCGTGTATGCTAGGTCTCGATCAAGCACACAGTCAACGCATCCTCACACACCGACTTCATCTGAACGCGCATGTTTCAACTGTGGTGAGCATGACCATTTCAAAAAAGACTGTGTGAAGAAAAAAAGAAAAAGAAGAGTAAAAACGTTAATCACAAGGTGATTCAAAAAAAGGTTACAAGACGATAATAATTAATAATTTTTAAGTTGTTGTGAATTGTGAAAGTGCATTCAACAAGAGTTATCGACAAAAGTACTTCAGCAAACTCATCGTCAAAAGAAAAAATTCCAACTACTATTTGAACACTGATAATTAATTTTAAAAATTCCGGAATTTTAAAGCTCTTTTCAAAGTTTAATCACTTACAAAGCTACGGCATTTTTTGTTATAAATGTAATATTTAACTAAAAACAAGACTTTGTTTTTAAACTTTTATTTTCTATATTTGTTTTAATCAATGAATTAAAGTATATTTATATTTATAATAACAGTAAAAAAGCATGAAGGGGACCCGGAATACTGGGAGGGGACAAAAAAGTAAAACAATTCAATTTATGGAGTAGGACTGGCTTCTTACCCACCATCGCGATAGTATCGATGTTGCCAAAGGCTATGAAAAGCTACCCAATATACTGAATAATTTCGACCAAAATTCAATATATTGAGTTCGGGTAACAATGCAGTTTTGGGTGCCCCTCGCACAAGAACTTAGAGTTTTAGTTCTTATTTGAACCGCTAGATGGCGCGACATGTCACCAAACATGCTTCTCGATTCTGTGTGCTTGGTCCCCCCTTACATACTAACCTAACCCAACCATCTGACCACTAACCTAACCTCTCCTAACCCAAATTCCCTAACTCAACTACCTAAAGTTACTCCATCATTCGACCACTAAACTAACCTCCCCTAACCCAAATACCCTAACTCAACTACCTAAAGCCATCTCACCATTCGACCACTAACGTAACTTCCACTAACCCTGGTAGGAGGATAGTGGTTGGCTCTATAGATAACTTAGGATTAGGATATTTAGGTTAGGGGAGGTTAGGTTAATTGTCGGATAGTGGGGTGGCTCTAGGTAACTTAGGGTTAGGATATTTGGGTTAGGGGAGGTTAGGTTAATTTTCGGATAGTGGGGTGGCTCTAGGTAACTAAGGGTTAGGATATTTGGGTTAGGGGAGGTTAGGTTAATTGTCGGATAGTAGGGTGGTTCTAGGTAACTAAGGGTTAGGATATTTGGGTTAAATTGAGTAAGAGGGGAGTACGTTGTAGTCTGTCGCCGACCGACTGTCGGACAAGCTTGGTGACACGTGGCGCCATCTGGTGGCAACTTTTTGTACTAGGGCACCCAAAACTGCATTGTTACCTGAGTTCGAGTGCTCTGTGTGTAATTCGATTCGATTCGAATTTTTAAGCAATTCAAATCTAACTTTGTGTGTTATAATTCGAATTCTTAACCAAATCGAGAAAGACAACAGAGCGTTGTCACTCATGTAAAGAATAATTACTTAATTGCAACAATATAAACTTGAGTAAAGTCAACTTGAGATTAAAAGTTACAGTGTTGTAATTTGTCTAGTTGAGCAGTAGAAACGCCACTTATTTAGCACAACAATCCTTTATTCTGTTTAACTAAATTAACTGAGCGTTTCCACAAGTCAACTGGATTTCGAGTTATAACGAGTTAGTTGGTTAGTTGTGTTGTGAATTAATCCGATTAAAATGCTAAACTCCAAGAGTATTTAATTTGAAAAAAAAGTATGACTCGAATGGTTGATCGATAGGATGACGGCACCAAGTGGGAGTGGTAGCACCAACCAGACCAAGGATCGTGAAGGGTTGCAACAGTGGGCTGAGGGAAAACGCGAAGAGCTCGATGAGTTGTACATCGCCACTCGACTCGAGGTAGAACGTCAGGTGAGACAGTTACGTGAGGAGACGTTGAAACGCGAAGAGGAGATGCGACGCGATCTGTGGTCTCGCACCAACCGACAGGTGGACCAGATGCGAGACCAGTACGAGCGAGAGTACATCGAAAAGAAGATGGCACTGGAGAGTCTCATCAAACTCAAGTTCCAAGAGCTCGAGATGGAAGGACAACAGAAGGAGGTTCCCCAACGTAAAGAGAGTGATCCCACGCGTCGCAAGCATCGGCATCGCACCAAAAAGTCACACAACAGATCACGGGATGCATCGATCCACAAACTGGACCGAAGCACTCCGGGCAAGATGAACAAGAGTCCTGGTAGGTCGAGTTGCGTCAAACTCAAGACTACCACTAAGAGTTCAGCTAAGCTCGAATCGAAAACCTGTGGTGGTGAGGCCTTCAGCATTCGTAGTGATCACAGTCAAATTGCACCCAAGACACTCATCTCTTCGGCCAGCGATCTTTTCGATCCCTCCACGGTCAAGTCGAACAGTCACACCAAACCGAGCAGTCAGAATGCAAATCGTAGCACCGCAGAAATCACGCCCAAGGCTAAGTCTGGAACGAGTTGCGAGCACAAAATAAGCAATAAACCTAAGTCTCAAAGTAATGAGCGAACAAACACTTCAAAAGAAGAAATCTTTAAATCGGAGTCTGGTTACAAAAGTTCCTCGGGAATCGGAAGAGGACAACAACAACAGCAAGTGAAGCCTAGCCCTTCTCTCAAAGAAACCAACTTGACAAGTGCGAGTAAAATCAAATCACGACCAAACGTGGAACTGTGGAAACGTTGGGACCGATGGTCTTAATGCTCAACTAATCATTACTCTCACATTTAACTTCGGATAGGCTAATCTATATATAAAATTCATCACTGCCAATATTACAAGTGTTATTATTATATAATGAAATATTCGTGTACAACATACGTTAAAAGATAGTTGCTATGAAAATGTTTCTTAAAAGCTGCTTTTCTAGCGTAACTACATAGTAACCGTAGTTCGACGTCTCTTGGACTTGATTTCATTTTGCGAGTTGTCATCGGTGCCATTTGAATTAGACAGTGAACTGAGTTGTGGTAAAATCTGCTCGTGGATGTTGGCCATCAAATCACTGTGATGACGAATGGCGTTAACCCACTCGGGTCGAGTCATCACTTGCAGTGCATGAGTCTTGATAAACTCGGTGGCGTGGCTCACAAGTCGAGGTGCTTGGTAACGCTCGGCACTCACCAGAATTCGTAATGCCGATTCTGAAGTCAAAAGGGAAGCCAATTGACGCTGAGCTGCCTTGTGCAGTGAGTCAATCTCATACTGGCGAATAGACAACAAAACTTTAGTTAGTAAAATATTTGAAAAAACTGATGCCAAAAAACACGTTTTTCAGCCTAAATTTTGATAGAAAGAATTTTCTAATATTCTCTGTCATTCAAAAGTTCAGACGATGTAGAATCGAATATGAAAATTTGAAAGCTGCTAAATATTCCTAACTGTTCCGAATTTGATTCTAAAATTTCGATTTTGATCAAAACAATAATGTAAAAAAACTAATTCTAATTCAATTAGTTTTTTTAAAATCTCCATTGTTTTGAGTATTTTAACACTACTGTTTTGTTAAAAACCAAAACTTTAGAATCCAATTCAGAACAATTAGAATATTTGGCAGCACCAAAAATTTTATACTCGATTCTACATATTCTAAACTTTCGAATGACATAAAGAATATAAGAGAATTCTTCCTACCAGGCTAAACTTGGCATCACTCTATTACCAATATAAAGGATAGTGATTACCTTGTCTGCCACCTGTAAGAGTTTGTCGGCGGTGTCCAAATCAGCGGACTCGATGCCTTCAAGATCATCGTAGAGGAACTGCACCATTCGACGAACCACTTGGGAATCAAAGTCTTCGATGCAAACTCGGCCCAGTTGTGCTTCGCGCATCTCTGTCTCGAGCATCTTGTCAAACACGGGTGAGGAGATGGTCAACACCATTCGATGCACAGCAATCTCTTGGCCATCTACCGCCAACACGAGATCGCGAGGAGCTTTCTCCTCCAGTAATTTAGAGAGACGATAGATAGAACGGGGGAAAATGTCATCCAATGAAGTGTTTTCTCCTATAATCTCTACCTGACAGTAGAGGGTGAGCAAGCCAGCCGGTAGAAGACGGTCAGCATGGTTGTCTAAGGTTTGACGCAACAAAAACTGAGGTACGCTCGAAGTGCATTGCAATGGAGTAAAGTTTTTCGCTTCTGAGTAGACTCTGTGACACAAGTGGCCTTGTCCATCGATCACAGCAGCCGACCACTTGGCTTTGACAGCCTCTTTCGATTCAAGCTTGAGTTCAAGTGCCAAGCTCTCCGTCTTGCTAGGCTTCTTGGGACGTTTGGGAGTAGTGCGTGCAGTGCGAGCTGTTGAATGAGATTTGCCACGAGGATAGAGTATCAGATGCCACCGAGTGTCACCACTCGGATCGGTAAAGTGTGGCGAGTGGACTTGGTAGAGACTCGAGGTTGGCTTTGCGATCTCATCAAACAAACCCACCTCCCACACGTAGGAGAATTGTGTTAAACTAAACTTGCGACTGGCATGTCCAAAGTGTTCCTCGGTGTTGTACAGCTGCATCGAGATTTGCAACGTGAGTTCACCGTTCGACAACAGATTGCTCGTCTCCTCCTGAAGCTTCTGATAGGTGACATACTTGTTCCACCCGGTACTGTGGGAATCCTCAGAGTACTTCTTGATGCAGGTCGACCGGAGCAACTGGTGCACACCGCTACCATTCACCACTGTGATCCACCACTTCACAGTCACCGGTCCTCCGCTGTCGAGACCGATGAAAATTCCAAGATAACCGGTGGGCTCACTTGGCTTATGGTTCAAATTAAGTCTAACGTGCCATTTAGTGGTCAATCCTTTGGTGGTGAACGAAAACTGCGGTGAATTGATGAATTGCCTTGTCCCACTGATCAACTGAGCAAAATTGCCCACTTTCCACGTGTAGAGATGCAAGTTATCTGAGGACATCGCAGATTATAGTGAGTTGATCATTGAAATGGAAGTGAATTCACTTCAATTTGAGTCGCAAACGAGAGAGAGAGAGAGAGAGAGAGAGAGAGACAACACACAAACCGTAACAAGCGTGTTTCTAAAGAAACGTTCACATATGACGTTATCAATATTCGTACAATTTAATTTTTAAACTTTAATAGTTAATTTAACTGTACAGTATAAAAACTTTACATTAATTTTTTACATTAAAAACTAGGTCAATAGTGGTTTGTGTGGGCGTGAGTAGTAGAAGACAACAAAAACAAAAGATACAACCAATCAACAGAACCGAAGAAAATACCCAAAATTTGTTCAACATACCAAACTTTACATAAGAGTGAATTAGTGTATAAACAATTCAATTTGTACATTAAAAAATGAAAATAAAAACATTCTCTAATAAAACTATTAAAGGAATAAATTAAAAAGTGAAGTAAAAAACTTAACAAATAACGTCACGGGTGAGAAAGGGTGAAAAAGGTCAAGAGAGGGGAGAGAGAGATGGCACGTGTTGGCTTGAGGGGTGTGTATGTGTCACAATGCTATGAAAGTGGTGATGGTGATGGCTAGGTTATCGACTTATCACTTCTTTTTGAAGTCTTCGTCGAAGAAGTCGTCCACCTCGTTGCGAGCCGCGGCACCAGGCGCCGTGTTGGGGTCATAGCGTGGCAGATTGATACCCTTGATCATGTCCGCTGCTTTCTCGGCGATCATGATAATCGGTGCATTGGTGTTGCCCGACACGATCTTCGGCATGATGGAACCATCCACCACCCGAAGTCCTTTGACGCCACCGAGCACACGAAGTTCGGGATCGACCACCGCGGTTGGATCCCACGGAGCACCCATCTTGGCGGTACCCACCGGGTGATAGATGGTGGCAGTGTAGGTCCGAGCCACACAGGCTAGATACTCATCACTCCAGATGCGGTAAATCTCGCAACCGGGGAAAACAGTCTCGAAGAGTCGGGCTTTCATTGACTATATTAGAAAAAAAGAAGATAAGAAATTAACAGTTATTAACATTAACAGAACCTCAGAAGCACAACATCTGCTCCCTAAGAGAAAATAAGGTGAGCTTTAATTTGAGGAATTTTAATTATCTCCACATATATACAGTATTCTTATTGGTTTGAGCGGATTTTGCATTTTTTAAATTGCAAATGTTTATTTTTTCATGTTCGAATATGAAGTGTTCAAAAGATTTCATTAACTCTGTTAAATGTTGAGATAATATTAAGAGAATTAAATACTGATTTCAAATCTTAATACTTTTAGAAATAATCTCCTATATATTAATGAATAATATAGTAGTGATTTTCTGTTCAATGTTCTGTCGTTTTTTGGTATTATGCCAACCACGTTTTTGTAGTGTGAGAGTTAGTCAATTTCCACCGATTCGATTTCAACTTTCGTTGTGATTTGAATTCGTTACTGATTCGATTCTAACTTTGTGTTATGATTCAAATTTTATTACGATTCGGTTCGAATTCTGTGCATAAGTCTTCAAATTTTCCGTCAATTTGATTCGGAATTCAAACTTTTCTAATTCTCGCTCGATTTGATTCAATTTTTTTGCATAACCCTTCGAATTATAATAACTCAAAATAATCATTACCTGATAAGGCGGAGTGAGACCGACGGCAATCGAGATCTTCATAGCGTCCACCATGGAGAGAATGTCATGCGGATGTGTCAAGTACTTGGGATCGATGATTGGCGGGTCATAAGGATTGTCCGACCGAAGCTTGATGTAACCCACACTCTTAGGTCGAAGCATCACCGGGTAGAAGGAGAATATATCGAACTTGATGTAGGGCAGGTAAACCTGTTTCCACAGCTCCTGGGTGAAACCCTGCACCCGACGAAAGGTCTGTCCGTCGTCGGAGCTCGGTCCACCAGTCACCATGTGAATCTCAAAATCCGGCCAGTCATCGGTTTTGTTCGCGTACTTGGTGTTGATGAAACCCAAACCTTCCACACCACCAAAACTTGTCATGGGGCCTAGACAGAAAATATATTTATTGAAAGATAAGTTATCACAGATACGCACACCCATTTCCAAACAAGACAATTATCATGTCAAACTAGGTAAAAATGTGAAAAGAAGAGTAAATTGAGAGTGGGAAAGAGATAGAGAGAAATATGACTAAGTGAAATGTATCGCGTCTGTGAAGGGTGATCGATGGGCGTTGCAGAGAGTGTGGAGAGAGAGAGAGAGAGAGAGAGAGAGAGAGAAGTTGGTGAGCCGTGGTAACCTCAATTTTCGATGTCACCCTTAAGAGGGACGAGTTAGCGAGAAAACAAACAAATCAGGCGCACAACTGTGATTTGTCACCCTAACCGAGTAGTGTAGTGGACAGGTGTCACACTCTCTGCAAAGCACAGTGACTCAACATAAACATGTCTGGCAAAACTAAAACACCTAAAACAATAAACCTTGTTTTCACACTTACAATTCAGATTGACAATTTGGAATCATTGATAAACACAAAAACCATTCAAGCTAAACTGTTAACCTTAATCTTCATTAATTTAAACTTGTCACCCACAAAAAAGTGTGTTTTGAACGAAATAAAACCATCATGGAAGTTCAAATCAAAACTCAACCAAATTGTTTGTGAAATAAATAAATTTGATTAATAGTTCTGAACTACTAAACTGAACAATTCGGAGTTTGGAATAAAAAGCAAAAATGTTGTACAAGTTCCTTGTCATGCATCGCCACCCTCACCCAACCGAGGTAAAAGTTAAGGAGAGACGTAGATAATAAAAAGAACTAACGATGGCTATCTCACCGGTAATGATTATGCTCATGCAAAAAAGGTCAAAGTTGTCCTTTTGTGTCACTTTGTGTGACAAGAGATGAATAGATGTTAATGCGGAATACAACGATAACGATCGTCGATATGTGGTCTTTGTATTTGTTTAAGACGCTGTGTCACATCGTAATAGACTAAACTAGACTTACCTCTTCCTGAAGCAAAGTAGGAAATTAAATTCGGAATGGAGACAATGCGGCGCTGCATGAAGCTGTATTTGCCCTCGAAAGTAAAGTGGACGCCGCCCGGGTAGATGTGATCTTGAAGGTTGAGTCCCACTGGCAAGTCGGCCACAACTGGGATGCCTAGCGCTTCGAGGTGATCACGTGGCCCCACGCCTGACAGCATGAGTAGTTGGGCCGAGTTGACTGAGCCGCCGGAAAGAATGATTTCTTTGCGAGCGTAGACCACGTGCGAAAGTGAGAACCGGTCAAATTGAACCGCCACAGCACGTTTGTACTCGTTGAAGATCACTTTAGTCACGTATGCAAAGGTGATCACGTGCAGATTGGGACGACCACGTGCTGAGCCGAGAAAAGCTTTTGAAGTGGAACACCGAGCACCACGACGCACTGTGCCTTGTGGAATGGCAAACCCAGTCTGGGTTGGACCGTTTATGTCCACATTCTGATAGCCAAGATGTTTGCCCGCTTCGGGAAAGGCCATTGAAATGGGTGTTGAGTCGGGCGGGCTAGACACTGTTAGTAGACCTCCCGTGCCATGGTAGCCTGCGAAGACAATGAGATGAATCACAACCTAAAATTTTTATTTTTTAAAACCAAATACTCTTTACTGATTCTAATTCAATTCTCAACTGATTTGATTTTAACCTTCTGTTATGATTAGAATTCTCAGCCAATTCGATTCACTTAGCACCATCACTCTTGTTTCAAAGTAAAGATTTTTACCATTGCCTGCAATCACTGGATCACGATTGTCTTCTGACTTGATAAAGTAAGGCAGCACTTCTTCCCAAGACCAACCGTAGGCACCCATCTCAGCCCAGAGGTCATAATCACGACGGTTGCCACGTACGTAAAGCATGTAGTTGAGCACCGAAGAGCCACCGAGCACGCGACCGCGTGGCCATCTACTTCTCTGCATTTTACAAAAATTACTTTGATTTGTATTTCAAAAGAAAATGTAAGCCTACCCGGTTGATAAGTCCAAAGCATGAGGAATGTTGTGGTTCGGTTTGATAGGCCCAATCGATCGGTGTCATCTGTAGTGTGGCAGCTGCTATTGGAATGTCGCTAAAGATATTCTCCGAACCACCGGCTTCGAGTAGTAATACTTTGACCGTGGGATCTTCCGAGAGTCGGTTGGCCAAGACCGCACCGGCCGAACCAGCTCCAACTAGACACAGACAAAACACAGGTAAAACCCGTTAAATCTCATTTTTAGATCATACCGAAAACACATACCGACAATGTAGTCATACTCCTGGTCCCATTTGTTTCTTGAGATCGATATTGAATGGTCCGCGGCACGGATCCAGAGCAGTGTGGCAAGTGGCACGAGTGCCGGCAAGAGCGGTGTCACACTCACCATCGCGCTCGATGCGGCCAAGTGCTACCACAGTCTTATATCACCACAGATTCCGATACCAGCACACAACAAGCTTTTCAAACGGCTTGACACATGTGTCACCTGTCACAAACATCAACAACAATAAAAAAAATCGTTGCTATTAATTCAACCAAAAATCACTCATTTTCACTCAATCACTCTAGCATGACAATGAAATTCAAGCTGATCACTATTCTAAAAATATATTTAGATACTAATTAAATTACACTCACAATTCTTGCAAATCATCATTTGGGTATCAATCAGGGTTATTGTCAACAGTTTAGCACATTTTAAAATGAAAAAGTTACAATAACAAAATCACAACACTTACTGAGTGATGAAATAATCTCTGGAGATATAGATTTAAAATAAAATAAAATGAGAGAGAATAAGACAAGATGTTTTAAAATCGATTCCAAAATGGCACAGAAAACGTGGGTAGTGTTTGGTTGGTATTGAAATGTGTCACACAATGTGATGTGTTGAATGATGTGATGTGATGAGAATGACCAGATGGGTGTGAGTGAATGTGTGTGTAGAGAGAGAGAGAAGGAAGAGAAGAGGTCAAGAGTGTGTCGGCGCCGGCTTATGCACCACTTTACCTCACCTCCTCTCGCAGCCGGTGCCGGGTGTCTTCAGACGGACTAGTCATCGGGGCAAGGTTGGGTGTAGAGGTGCTGCCACTGGCCACTTTGATGCCTCACTCACACACACTGTACCAGTGTTGCCAATTAGTCACTTTGCTGATCAACATAGCTCATCATCCTCATATTAGTACTACTTCCATATCTTGTACGGTTGTTGCTGCTTCGACATTGTGCTGTGTTCATGGTCGAGATGGGTGCCTCTCTCTCTCACTCACTCACTCACTGTTTAGGTGAACTCACTTTGTCACTGTGTCACAACCGGGATTGACTGAAAAATTATGTCTCGGTGTCATAATACAGTCTCTCTGCTCATCGGTCGAGCACGAGCAGAGTCATTGTCATAGAGTCTCAGTCTACCTTCTCATCTCCCTTCTCTCTCTCTCTCTCTCTCTCTCTCTCTCTCTCTCTCTCTCTCTCTCTCTCTCACCGTCTGACCCTTTTTTCTGCGCCACTACTTTTGCGTGCCTCTTCGAACTACTGTAAGTGTTTGAAATAAACGGTAGAAAAACCGAACGAACGAAAGAGAAAGAAGAACGGCAACTGTTTGAAACTGAGTAAAATTATCAGTAACAAGTGTCACCCCAAAATCGATTTGTACTCAAAGTGTGTGTGTATGTGTAGGTTAAGTTAGAGAGAGAAAGAGAAGAGAAGAATAGACAAAAATAGAGACACGCGCAACCAAAGTGTTGCGAGTGAGAGAGAGAGAGAGAGAGAGAGAGAGAGAGAGAGAGAGAGAGAGAGAGAAGATGACTTTGGAGACCTTTCTATACCTGTTAACAACATTGATTTATCCATGCATGCATGCACACTCTATAGAGTTCAAGTTTGTGTTTATGCATATGTTACAACAAATGCGAAAGATACCATTTTGCAAGAAAGGAAGAAAGGAAAATGGTGCAAAATCGAGTCAAATGAGAGAGAGAGAGTCGCGAGAGAACGAGACGATTTGTTACTCTCTTTTCTTCTCCCACACTTCTTCAAAGCATTGATTATGCTATTAGAGAGTGTACAGACACGAGAGAGAGAGAGAGAGAGAGAATTAAATCAGTGAAAATAGGTGCGTAACATACAACCAAACAAAGCTTCTCATCCTCAACCAAGCGAGAGAAAACGAGAGAAAACGATTATTTCTCTCTCTCTCTCTCTCTCTCTCTCTCTCAAAGAGGTAATTCACTTAAAAGAATTTAATGAAAGTACTTTTGAAGAAAACCGACCGAAATTTACCGAAAACGACAATTAAAACGTAGACAAACCGATTAACCGAATTAGGGTTAGAAGGATTGGAACAATAAATAGAGAGACCAATTCACTCTAAAGGAGTTAAATCTAATAGTCAAAAATAACAAAACAAAAAGTAAAATCGTAAATAAATAAATTTAAAAAAATAATTTAATTGATTTTTAATGCAACTCATCATCATTATCATCATGAGTTATTTTTTGAGGTGTCATCAATATGTTAATGTGTCTTCTAAAAAGTTCCGTTTGTAATGACTCTCTCTCCCTCTTTCTCTTTATCGAGCGAGAACATTCTCAACCATAGATTCCTTTCTAGAGTAAGACTGCAAGAATACTTAACAATACTTAGCAAAGGTTCAGTGGCAATGTGACAACTCGGGTTGTGTGTATTTGTGAGATTTAGTGATTTGTGTGTGACTTTCACGCCCTCAAACAAAGAATGAATGAATGAAGCCAAACTTGGAGAAAAAAGTGAAGAAGCACTTAATTGACACAGTGATTTAGTCTAGTTGCTTTGTTGTTGTTATTACTGCTAATGATTCTGGTCATTATAAATGCTGAAGTAGAGCCTTTCGTTGTGAAATATGTGTGAGTGTATGTGTAAAAATATAGCTCAAGAAAGTTATTTGTAGAAAGAAAGAAAGAAAGCGAGAGAGAGAGAAAGAGGAGAAAGTAAGAGAGAGAAAGAGAGATCAATACCACAAAATTTGAAAAGTTGAGATAAGAGTAGAGTGGAAAAACTTTCTGTCGATATGAATCTAGTGATATTATAAATATTTCAGTAAAAAATGTAAAAAAAATCTCTCTTTCTCTCAATCAAAATATTGGCAAAAATCAAATATTTTTGACAATTGTTTAAAATACGGGTTTAAAAGCTAGTTTTTAAATTTTTTAATATGTAAAAAGTATTCTGTCTTTCTTAATAAAGAAAAAAAGTTATGATTTTTGTCTAACAAAGGTTAAATTTAAATTGTGAAATAGTATGCGTACCAAGAAAGAGAGAGAGAGAAAGAGAGAGAGAGAGAGAGAGAGAGAGAGAGAGAGAGAGAAGGAGAGCGAGAAAGAATCGAAAGTGAAACGGTCAAACGAACATGAACAGTAAGTGGTCAGTCATGTTTTTTGATTATTATTATGCAAAAAGGTGTCTCAATGACACTTGTGGTCAGTGGCATATAAAATTCCAGAAAAAACAAGAGCAAGGTTAATCTTTCTAAGAAAAGCACACGGGAAGTAGTTAGCCGGTAGACAAGTAGAGAGAGAGAGAGAGAGAGAAATCATTGCGCAAGAGATCTCCAACACAAAAAACCGGTGAAATACCTATTTTACATGGTTCGCTATAATATCATTATTTAACTCATGAAATTAGTATAGATTCAATGTCAAGTCAACAAAATACAAGTCCACATATGTGATGGGATAATTCATAGGTGTCTATCAGAGAGAGAGAGAGAGAGAGAGAGAGAGAGAGAGAGAGAGAGAGAGAGAGAGAGAGCAATTTTATCGTTACGTAATTGTCACTTACGATTCGTGTGATTAAAGTGAAATCGAAAAGGTATATTTTGTGTTACAGTCAAACAAAAAACATTACATGTTTTAACTTAAGTTAAATAGTTACCTTCATAATAAAAAATAGTAAAACAACTCAATGGTATTGATGATAGTGAAGGACAAATCGATAGAATCGATGATAGTGAGGGACAACTCAATGGTTTCAATTGTATCACGTTTTTTAAAAATATGTAAAAAATACTACTATAATAATACTTACATTTATATTTTCTTCCACTTTTTTATGGCAATAAAATAATCTGCAGCAATTCGAGTTAATCTTCCAATTTAACTCGCTGTTTCTATTGTAGGATATTCTTGGGCACAAATGGTATTAAGAGAGAGAATAGTTGACTTGACAAAGTTGGCCGGTTTTGTTTTTATTTAATTTTTGTCACACAAGTTAAATTTAAGTTTGGGAGTACAGTTTAATTTATATACCTTGTTGAAACGAAAAGAAAGATATAATAATAAAAATAAAATATATAAATAGTAATAATTGTTTTGAAAAATAATTCGAGTTGAAATTCCAGAAAATGTCGAAAAAATCACAGTCGGTTATACAGCCCGATATTCACAGTGTGTGTGAGTTGATTGATTGAAGATTCACAAATTATTATATTAAGTTCGAACAAGCTTCATTATTGTCAATAAATAACAAAAAATAGAACACTTAGCAACACTTATGACACCAACAAACACATCCAGACAACATGGTAAAAGGAAGATAACAATGCCATTAGAAAGCAACAATTCAATTGATTTCATTTAGGGTGACATTTAAGAGGTGTGTTTCGAAGTCAGTGTGCGATCATAATTGGTCGTCATCTCAGACACACACTGAAACTCACATGGTGTCTCTGTGTGTGTGCGTGGGTTTGTAAAAAAAGTGAAATACACACAGAAAGAGAGAGAGAGAGAGAGAGAGAGAGAGAGAGAGAGAGAAAGTGAGATTGAGAGAAAGATAGGGAGAGATACGAATGAAGAGAGTGATTGTGGCTGAAAGTGGTTGGTTTTGCTTAGTGAGACCAATATATCGGTTGGTCGGGTTGACACCAGAGAAAGAAAAAAAGAGTGAGTGAGTGAGAGAGAAAGAGAGAGAGAGAGAGAGAGGAGAGTGAGTGAGAGAGAGAGAGAGAGAGAGAGAGAGAGAGAGAGAAAGTGAGGTAGCAGCCTCGAGCCGTATCCGTTCACGTAGGCATGTTGGACTAACTTGGTTTGCCGGACTGTGTCTCTATGTCGATGTCCAGAGAGAGAGAGAGAGAGAGAGAGAGAGAGAGAGAGAGAGAGAGAGAGAGAGAGAGAGAGAGAGAAGAAGAGGGAGGAGAAAAAAAGGGGGAGAGAGAGAGAGAGAGAGAGAA
>WURS02433995.1:0-15536 GCA_011762765.2 Rhinocypha anisoptera | reverse complement strand
CAAACATTTCCACCTGATGATGCTGCACCGTGGTGAAACCCGGGTCGTTGAATAAAGTGCTATATATATTGTGGAAATAGTGCAGTAAGGAGAAAATTCAATGTTACGAGATTTTTGTTTGCGTATCACAGACTATTGTTTTTATCATTTTTCAATATTTTTGTATATAACATGCGGGTTATCTACCAGAAAATACAGTGAGTAATATGAAATGTAAACGGAGATGCAACTTTTATTTTCTGAGGATACTCAGAAGTTATTGCTGGAGAATATCAAAAATAAAAGAAACAGTAAGCAAATATGGGCTAGGAAAATGTAATGAAAAAGGCAAAAACTATTGGAATTCTACAAAAATGTCAATTAGTTATGGCCAACATTATATAAAACCACCCATGTATAAATTATGTATATTGATGATGCCTGGAGGCATAATAACTATCTATTGGAGATCATCCTTGTGAATAAGCATTTTAATAGTCAAATAAAGCAAAATGATTCATGAGTAGATGAGTACTTGCTCCAAGTGACTACAATTCAGCATTTATGAATTTCTAGCTAAAAAATGAAGAAGATGTGCAAAGAAGGGAACCTAGAAAAAAACTGAATGAAGATTAGAGTTACAGTGAGCATTATAGGAAGAGATGGAAAGCCTCATGAAAACAACCTCAGGGAAAGATGGCAATACAAGAAAAGATGAATGCTCAAAGTCATAAAAGAGATTATAGGATGGAGAAACTGTATGACATGGAGAACAAGGATTATAAAAGAGAGAAGACAGTAAAAAGTTTAAAAAATTCCCAGATAATTGAAGAAACTATATAATAGCAAAGAAGTTCAAGGAAGAGTAGTGGAAGAAGACAAGGTCAATTGTGAAGAGATGGAATGTTTTATCTAAGTAGTCTAGATATGTATGTAAGTCTAGTCTACAGGGTAGACTTTGATTTTGCATTAAAGTATTTTCAGTCATTCAACTAACAAAGAATCAATTAAACAGTTGCAAAAATTGAATAATACTGTAAATCTGACTGTGAAGGAGCTGATTAGTGGAATGGGTTTGAGGGTTGAAAGAAACAAGCTCAGGTTTAACTTAGTGGTATGATGCCATAAGTTATTCTTATACAAAAACTTTTACAAACACACCACAGTAAAATTTACTAACGTTACCTAGGTAACAAACACTTAAAACTTCATAAGGTCACAAGAATTTTACAATGGTGTGTTTGTAAAAGTTTTTGTATAAGAATTAAAAAAGGCAAGACAGTTGTTTGTAATATGAAGCGGGGAATTCATTGATGAAAAAGGTGATGGGGAATGTTAGAATTACAGATTTGATTTAAAAATACTATATCTGAAATATTAGGAATTTCGTTCATTGACTTAAGTGTTGCAAACTGAGAATAAATTTGAACTAAATTCAGTTGTGATAACATGCTTTGGTGAAATTCTTTTTTAAGTGCTGCTGAATTCTGAAAGTGGCCAACAATAGAGTCATTAAAGCTTAGCTGTCATCTGAACTACGTTACTGTAGAGAGTATTTTTTTGCCTCAAATGTCATTGGGTGGGAATAGAGACCACACTGACCCACCCAAACAAAAGCCCCGGTGTGACCACTGTATCCCACAGGCATGGGCAATCGGCATCCCCAGTGTCAATAGTAGGTGTGGGAGCACATGAATAGTCACTCAAATAACCTAGTACAAGAATCCTCAAGAGCAGAGGGAGAGAGGGGACCTTCAGGTGGAACCCCTTTGATGGAGTACTCCCAGGGATTGTAGTTTCGCTTGACAGTGGACCCCCTAAAGAAATTTCAGGCGGGGGACCAATGCTGTTAGCCAGGGGAACCTCAGCCATAACCAGTTATAAGCTTGAGAACCGGGGCCGGAGCTTCCCAGAGGCTTGCAACATATGGGGGTATGTAACAATTGTCTAAAATGTGATACTTTGCATAAGCTAAATATTGACACCAAAACAATGTGAGCTGGTTTATATAATACCTATCACTTTAGACATTGTCCAGTAACAAGTACATATGCTATTCATAATGAAATCTGTATAGAACATCCCTTAGATTACCTGAATACCAAGAATCAGCAAACAATAGAAACAAATCAAAGGAACAGAGGAGTCATCAGAAAAAAATGCAAAATTAGCATAGTTAACAAGACCTATTGCAAACCACATGCATACCTGTTGCATTTTCCTTTCCCCAAATCGAACTTCTTCTCCAGAGATGGCACTCATGGCACTAGATGGATCCCGAGGACTCTCCCCTGAATTGTACCTGGACCTGGGCATCCTAGCACTGGCCGATCGAAGAAAGTGACCTGCTTGATTCATGTCTCTTTTTCCTGATGATGCACTCAGTCTGCCTGATGCAGCAACATCCACATCCTCTAAACTCTTTCCCCACACTTCCATGGCATCATTTGACTGCTGTTTCTCCACACTCTGGGTCAGTCTTGATTGCACTTGTTGAGTGGGCACTGGGGGTGGCACTTCCGCCTGTTGTGCAGGCCAGCTGGGCTGCTGCTGCACTCCTAACCCTGAGGAAGTCTCTGAACCTTTGTGGGAGGAGGATGATGAGGGATGAACATGCTGAGCATGCAGGTAGAGTGACTGACGCATCATCCTAGCATAGCTTTCTTCAGACCAGTAGTCGGCAGGATCAAAAGCCCTCCCTTGATTATATGGCCTGATGTCCATGCTTGATTTTGGCCTTGGCACTGGCTGTCCTTGGTATATGTCCACTGTGTGCTTCTCCCTCACCTCGATAACTTGCGTGTTTGGCTGTTGATTTTGGATCTCATCAACAGCCGGGGATGGCATATTGGGGGATTGCTCAATAGATGGGGTCATGCTCCCCACGTTTGGAGAGAGGGGCAGGACATAGGTGAACTGGTTCTGTTCATAATGACCTAGGAAGTCAGCACTGTGGGGTCGAGGCAAGGGGGGAGTCCTCCGATGTATCACTTGGGGCTGGGGCTGTGGAGGCATCAGCTGGTGGGGGTTTGGGTACTGGTGCATGGGAGGTGGGTGCTGGTGTTGTGCAGTCGTTGGGGACACTGAGTATGGATGTGACAAGGGCATCCTGGGCATTACTCCCAGCTGTTGCCCATGAGGGAGCAGCATATGTCCTGGCTGTGGGGAGTGACCACTGGGGGGACAGTGGTGAATGTGAGTGGGAGGAGGGGGGGGAGGCTGGATGGCATTCTGATGTATCTCATTGGGAATGTAATGCTGGAGATCATACTGTCCACTGCTCCAGCGGTTTATCTTTCCCAATGCATCACTGTTGTGACTAACATTGTAGACATCCTCGTAATCAACCCGGTTCTGAGCCATCTTGGCCACACTGGCAGACGAAGCCTCAGCTGCTGTGTTCGAACGACCGTATGTGTCGGGAGTCCTCCGGTCCACACCAGGGAAGATCATCTGAGCTGGGGGTGGCATGTTGGTCGGATGCTGACCCAGCTGAATGGGTTGCTGCTGCTGATAGGTTACATTCCGCTCATGCCTAATGGAAGCGAAGGCTACCATGGGCCTCGAGGCCCTTGCAGTCCGCTCCATATACATTCCATTGTGCATGAGGGGATCATTCGGTCCCCGAGATGGCATCACGACACCGCACTCCTCGCCAGCCTTTCTCTCTGGAGACCTCTCTGGGGAGGTCGAATAGTCCCTCCCACTACTGTTCAATCGCCTTGGTTTGGGAGGGGCATTGGCATAAAGGGGCTGGAACTCAGCGGGGAGGGATGGCACTTCGGGGGATGCACCTTTCCTATGCACGACCATCAGGTCTCTCTCCCGTGAGATGTCACTGATGGTCTCCTCTTCAAGTTTCTTTCCCTTTGGTATCCACGTGGGCACGGAAAGAGACTGTCCGGGGATCGCAGCAGCACCTACGGCTATTGTGGCATGCTTAGGAGATCGGCCACCGTGGAAGCCGGAATCACTGTCGTCTGCACTTTGATTGAGCAAAGATGAGAAGGAAGATACGCTGGGGCGACCGGACTGCCTTTCATCCCAACTGCCAAAGAAAAGATAACCACTCGTCAATGATGGAAAAAGGAATGGTAGCATGATTCGAAACATCGTAGTGGCGGAAATATACATTAATTACCCTAATTGAATCGGTATTCAGTGTCAAAGAAAAGATAAGTGGATTTCACGTCTGAGAAATCGTATAAATCCTTAATGAATGAAATGCAGTATATTTTGATTTCAAGGGTTCTACAAAATTTTTATATTCACTTCAAAAAATTTTAAGAACTTAGTAGAAATATTGTCATCACCTCATTACCGATGGCTATAACTACCTTTAAAAGAGAGGACCAGGTAAAGACTCCAAGAAAACCTAAATAATAATGTAGAGTTGAAAGTGAAAGAAAGTATGAACGCGTCGACAAAAATATTCACCATGACCTGAATTCTCATTAGTGACAAAACTATATTTCATATAGTTTGGAAATAAGTTAAGAGATCATTGTTTTGGTAAAAATTCTATTAATTTTGTCAAAATAGGTGTCTCTACGATGTCATAAGGTAAGTAAACGTACACTACTGATAGTGCCAAAACATTTTAAATAAACTTTAGAAAATCATAAGCTAAAATTACTAAGGTAATATGAAAAGAAATACAAGATGAAACATTAAAATTTTGTTTTTATTAAATCAAATTGTGAATCTTTCCGATTTATGTAAGAGATCATATATCATTCCGTTCCACCGTAAACGAAAAAAGTACTCTGAGTAGGCTAAAATTATTATAGAAATGATGATATCAAAACGAATTGCATTAAAAACATTACAGAAAACCATTGGAAAAACCCTCTTCTTATTTCTAAAATGTACCTGACTCTTTCAGTGTGGGATGTTGTGGTAAACTCCTTCTGAAGGAATGAGGCAAGGTTCATAGCATGCATCCATCGCTCCATGAGCTCCAAGGAATCAGCGGCAAAGTAGTACGTTCGCATGTTGTGGTGTTCCGCCTTGAAAGAATGTTTCCGGTTGCCACCCCTCTTGCGTTCATCAGAAGTACATGGACTAATTACATATGAAGGCAGAAGGATGGAACCCAACACTTTTTCTTCCTCGGGACCTGTAATGGATTGAATAAGTATTAATAATTTTACTCTGAATATAGTAGACATTCATAATCATTTGAAACGGAAATTATATTGTGGCTTTTGGCCTCATGATAATTCTTTCGGTATGTATTAACTTTTAATATACAAAATGACAAAATCTTGTGGTATTGTAATATAAAAATTCATTTGGTTTCAAATAAATTGTCGCAAATGATCAACAGTTAAATGTAAAGGCAATAATAAGTGGTATAGATAAGATAAGAAAAATGTGTTGAGTGACATGACACTCGTATTTAGCTCCTTACTGCACAGAAAAAAAATCGAATGTGTGCCAAAGTAATTATGGAAACGTTTTTAAATATAATTACACTTACAAAATATACATTTTCTTTCTTTTCAAAAAATAAAATTTCTATATTCTTTTTGCAAAGCAACAAATATGAGGAAATTATTTTGTGACAGTTTTTTGTCTCAGGAAGAATGGAGACACGACGGCTGACAATTCAAATTCCGGTTTTGTAAAAGCGTATGCCGTTTTTTTTTGTACACCCTTTAGTCAAATCTGTTTTCACTTACTTTAAGTGGAAGTAGTTTTTTTTGGTTTATAGGGTGCATCAACAGCTATGCTGTCGTTGAGCACCTATTACAATCAAAGTAAAAAAAAAAAATCTTTTGGACAATCATAACATGCATGCCCTCCGAATGCGATTGACAACATTCTATTTATACGTGCATTCAAGTTGTAAATTCCTATTTCCCTCAGTATCCTCCAGTGATGTGCATAAAAAACCTTAAATCGCAATAAACCGTCTCATTCCTGAACTTAACCTATAGATCTATTAACCTATTACCCTATTTAAATTGGAGAGGAAGAAGAATGATTTAAAGATTTTTTTATAAAAATAAATGCATCGGCCCGGGAACGGGAAGTTAAGTGCTATTGCAGAAGTTACAGGGGAAAAAAATCATCCATCGCTCCTCCGTTCGTTTTTCATAAATTGTGCAAAGCAAAAATAGAAATTCATACAAACTGCTACTAAAGATTTGGCTCCGCATAAATTCAATCGAGAATAATTTTTAAAAGCGTTTAAATTAGTTGGATCGATCACGTTTACGTCTTACCATGAGATAGTTGAGCGGGAGCTTGCTTCTGTGACGCCTCTCCCTACGGGCTTGTTTCCGACGAAGGAAAATCCCTGAAACCTCACTCGTGGTGGCGGCGGGAGACCGGGAGCACTTAAAACGCACACGAAATGGCCCCGAAGAACTTATTGATCACGCAGTGCATACGTTTCTGTGAGCCCACCCTTCCGACATCTGCCCTCCTCCTCTGTGTGACTCTCCGACCAGCCCCACGCCCTCACACCTCTCCCCCTTCCCGTCCTCACCCACCCACAACCCCATTTTGGGTGGAGTAATCATTAACCTTGCCTTCAAGCCGTTACGGGTCAGTAAATAACGCCCGGCAACCCGGCACGTCCAACGCTGGCGTCCCTTAGCACCGAAAAAAAATATAACAAACCCCTTCGCCGTTGGGCAGGTTGTTCTCCCCTGACGGCCCGAGAGATGACAAGTGCTGGAGATATGGTTTAGAGGGTCGAGGCCCTCGAATAGAGGGGGTTCTGCAATGGACGGGGTGAGAGTCGGCCGAGCCAGCTTTGTCACGGCAGACCTTAGCTTCGGGTTGCAAAATTCACTGTCCTGCCCACGGAACTCGCAAAACCCACATCCACCTTTCTCTCGAACACGCATAGATACCAATAATGCGTGGAAATAAATGGAAATGCGTACAGTTTAAGTTAGCAACGTGAAAAATATCAGGTTTATACGGTTTTAATACAGAGTTTTAAAAGTTAATTCATGTGTCTTTTTAGATCAAGAATGCTCTACGATAAAATTCCTTCAATTCACTTCGATCGAAAGGAAGATTATAGTAAAACAATTTTTGTTCTCACAAAGTCTTCTCGGGTTTTACACCGGGTAAAGGGCCGACGTTTCGTCGCTCGACTCGAGTGGAGTGGAGTCCTTTACCGGTAGAAAACCCTAGAAGCCTTCGTGAACAAAACACGCCGGGAGCGCACCAGACCCTTCTTCAAAACACTTTTTGTTCGTCGACGAGCTCGGAAGTATTTACCTTTGCAAAAAAGAGAGATCGTAAATTGTTTATCACATAATGTATCGTTCTACTGCTTTCTCGATTTATGATGTGTCTGTGGCACAAGTTTAATTGATTTTTACTCTAGAACTACGTCAGCGGCAGGATGAAACATTTTCGGCTCTCCTGCAACTACCTCTGATGATGAAGAATCGCTTTCCACGTAGGTAGTTGTTTCTCCGCGTCGATGAACAGAAAAAAGGGCACGCGGAGTTAGTTTTGGACTAAAAGAGAGGACTAAGAACCATACTTCACGCTGAGAAACAGCATGCACCCCGAGCATCTCAATCTCGGAACTCACCGCGCATGAACACGTGCTCTCCAGTGCAATTTTTAAATCACCAACGTTATCGCGGCATGTAACAAATTATTCTCATGATGGTGAAAAAATAAGCTACGTAAATTCCACCGAAAAAAAATCGTACAACCGATATTTTCGATAACCTGTATCATCTTCAGGAAATATTCACAAAAAGAATGGAGGAAATGAAAAAAGGCAGAAAATAATTTAATGTGCTAGAATGAGAGAGATTGTTCTGGAAGGCATAGCAAATAGATTGCGGGGAGATTGAGAGGTAATGACGAGTGTCAGGAGATGAGTGATGCGAGAAGTGGCAGTTAGATCTCGATTTGAAAAAAAAGTTTAGCGATGAACTTTCGGAGGAAGAATAGTCCACCCGAAAACATTCACAACGCACCAGAATTCATTATAACAGACGCAGACTCGGTTAAATATTTAGGCTTTCGATAACTATAGACTTGTCGTGCGGAATGCACATTCGAGAAATTTGCGGGATAACCAACAAAAGTTTGAGATTCATAAGTGGAATACTTGGGAAATGTAATGAGAAGGTAAAACAGCGCTGTTATTTTACATTTGTTGGACGACACCTGGAGTATGCTGCGAGTGTATGGCAATCCCCATGAGGCAGGATTAGTCTTGGAATTACATCGAGGGCTGCGTACAGGAGCTAGATTCGTGAAAGCTGGCCATAATCAGATTAGCAGTATAACGATGCCATTGGAGGAATTAAGTTTGGAGTCACTCGTTGCGCGTAAGTTGGAATACAGGATAAATTTCCAGGGTAAATTTGAGGCGGATCAATTCAGTGGAGTAATTCAGAGGAAGTTATCGTCTAACCACGATAAGTTTCCAAAATAAATGTTGGTATTCATTTCGTTTGCGATGAAAAATAGAAATTAATGATTCGATGAAATAAAAAGAATATTTGAGTGTATAAATAGTTATTGTGCACGCATGAAATGAAACAGGAATATTACTACAGCCAATTAAAAACGTTTTATTTTTTCTTCCCATAATTTTTGTACTATTTCATAATTCTGGGATTAATTTGTTAACTACAGTTAGATAGGAGAGGTACTGTATATATTCTGTAGTTATATTGCATGCCTGTCAAATATATGTAACACGCAAATATTTCCGCATTGTATTAATATTGTTATATCACCCAATGTTTGCATGTTAGTATACTACTAACATGCAAACATTGATTGCTGAATAGTTTTTAATGTGTGCACCTGGAATATATTTTTACGCCCGAATGCTCTTGGTGACGTCAATTGTTCAGGTAAATCTATTTGAGACAAACACATCATCCATGCCATGGGAGGGATCCGAACCAGAAACCTTCGGGTTAGCCGGCGAGCGCGCTACTCACTCCGCTAACTCGGACGGGCGAAAAAGTTTTATAATCTCAATATTCAATAAAAATTAATGTCCTGGAATTAGATACAAAAATATCTTCCTTTCTCCTTTCCCCAAACCCATTATTAATTCTGTTGGAATATTATCCACTTCCACTGCCTTATTTCTCTTCACATCTTGTAGTGCCCTTTCTATCTAATATCTCTGGGCCTAATATATCCTCATCTACTCCACATTCTCATTCTAATTAAGTGTGAGGATCTATTCTCTTCATTATAATGTCCCTCTACGTACTCCTTCCATCTCTACAGAATCTCCTGTTCCTTCCTGTTCTATTAGTATCATCCGAGACTTATCTCTTCTAGTAGGTATCGTAATGCCTGTTCTAATTCTCTACAAGGCGTGAACAATTACATTGTTGTTTTCATCCAAACAATAATGAATTTCCCCAAAGCCTGAGACTGTCAAGCTCATTATCCCCCCTTGGTGCGTCCTTCTCTCTGTCCATTCTATTTCCTTCGTCCCATTCCACATTCCAATCTCAAAGGCCTCCAATCTGCTCTCATCTAAACGTCCACGCTCCTGATGGTACCACATTTGCATGTTGAACAATACAATGCAACCCAAATACATTTTCTTATTGAAAAAATGTAATGTGAGAAAGGATAATTATTACTTAGAATATATTTAATCAGGAAAATTCACCAAAGTAAATAATGGAAACATAATGGGGGTTAAAACACTTAATGACTTAACGATCTTACAAACAGAGACAGGGATTAAAGGCGTTGATGAAAGCCAAAGTGTTGCTTGGAGAGCATTCTCGAATTCTAGCAGAAACGGCAAAGGGGTCGATGATAAGCAATCAATGGGAGACTCCCCCCCCTGGGGAGGAGCATTGAGTGCAAAGAGGAATTGATCCCATTGATTTCACGTGAAAGGAAATTTAATTGGCACTTAAAGGGGCGACCATTTCCTTTGGGGTTGTAAGGTCAAGTTCGACTATGAACATGGAATTCTGCTTCTAATCATCGTACTTCAAACGAGATTTCCTATCATGCAAGACTCTCTAAGAAGTCATAAATCAGCGTTCAAGACGGTGGGGAGTAGGAAAATTACACATATACATTAATGAAGAAAAACGGAAATTAATATGAAAAATTACGGACACAAGGTCTCATGAGACATGTCATGAAGTGATCTAGTGGATTGAAATAAGGAAATATAGTGTAATACCATTATATATTCTCCGCCTAATAAATGACTAGACAATTTAGTATTTATGTTTATATCAGGTACGTAAAAAATAAGTAATGGAAAACGAGTCAGGAACTCCGGCTTGAAATGATTAGCAGATTAAGGATAGCTCGTAGAACTGCTGCATATAATCACATTGATGGCCCACAAATACGACGGAGAAAGGCGATCGAAACGAAAATTGGAAATTAAAAAAATATTTTATTTGAAACATAAAAATAAATTATAATTTTAATGTAACAATAATTCATTGTAGAATTTTTTCCACTGAAAAATCATCAATGTAAATTCACCAACAAAATTGTCTTAATGACGAATGAAAATAATGTGAATGAATTTCCACGCAGCTATGGGAGGGCAGATGGAGAGAAATTTTTTATCTCAAGGAATTTTCAGTCACAGCAAAAGCACAGACATGGCTCACATAAGGAAAATAGGTGTAATTCCACACGCAACTTATTATTTGTGGAATAGCTCGTGTCTCACAAATCGAGTATGTTTTTGTAGTTGTGATAATGGACAAAGCTAAGTAATAACAAATAATAGTAGTGATGATTATAATCTACCAGGTAAAGGCATATTTTTCATGAACTCGGGAAATAGTAAACTTCACGTAAGATTAGTTGCTCGACATCCATTAACACTTCCTACCCAGCATTATTCTATTTAACTACTCATTGATCACATTTTATGGATTTTCTTTCACCATCATCTATCTGAAAGTGGGAATCGTATTTCCTGATCTATTTATTGACGATACTTAAACTCTCCTGCGCACTGCACCTATCCTCTCCTGACTCTGTAACCTTTCATTCCCTTCCCCACTGTTTTTCCACAATGTCTCTGTATTATGAATCTCTTACCTCAGTTTATTATTTGTCTCCAAGTGTTTCCATCTCCAGTCCTTCATATTGTTGTTTTTACACTTCATCCATTAGTACCTACAACTACTTGATATCTACCCTGGAAACTACTGCTAGGGTGTGTGGCCGGCATAATGCATGTCCGGAGGGGGTGGCACCCTCCGGACATGCATTAGTAAACTAAAATAACAAAGCCAATGAGCTAAATTACTTTTTGTTTTCTCTTTCACCCTCCTGTCTTCCTCTGTAGCTCCTGTTTTTGTTTCTATTCTTGTTCTATCTATGTAATACTTTTTTGCCTATTCTTATTAACCCTTGCCAACCGGTTTAGCCTGGTGGATAGCGCGCTCGCCGAGTAACAGGGTGGATAGTATACCGTGATGCAAAATGAATTCATGAAGAAGATTATAACAGAAGGAAAAATAGAAGAGAAGACCCAGTAGGGGAAGGCCGAGGGAAAAATATAAATGGCAAATTATAAGAGACGTCGGATAGAAAAACTAACAAGGGAAAGTACTAGATGGGAAAGAGAAAGCTGCAATCAACCAATCATCGGATTGGAATACCAATTAATTCTTTTGTTCTTGAGATAGCAAAAATATAATAATAATAATTGACCTTTATTGGGGCGAGATGGAGATTAAATAGCTCCTTCTTCCACCCAACCCCTTGACACAACTACAATATACATGGAAATAATAAGAGAGCAAAATAAACAAACAAAAAACATAGGTTAGACATTATACTACAATTATTTATCTATAGAAAGACATTTACAAAAACGTAAAAAATAGATAGCTGTTATTCTTGATGAAAAAACCCACTGCAGTAGGACACCCACACAAGAAAGGGGGGGTGAAAAACATGCGAAAACCTACTGATAGAATAGATATAGAAGCCTTCGAGACATGGTGTTGGAGGAGAATGCTGAAAGTCAAGTGGACGGACAGAGTTAGGGACGAGGAAGTGTACAGAAGAGCGGAGGAATCTAAGGCACTGTGGGGTACAATAAGAAAAAGAAGAATGAGATGGATAGGACACGCCCTGAGGCATATAGTATATATAGAAGGAATATAATAGAAGGAAAAATAGAGGGGAAAGCCCCTCGAGGAAGACCGAGGGACAAATATATAGGGCAAATTATTAGAGACGTTAGAAGGAAGGCCTACCAAGGAGCAAGAGAGCTAGCGCTAGATAGGAAAGGATGGAGGGCTGCAGTCAACCAATCTTCTGATTGAAGTACTGATAATGATGACGGTATTACTTAATCAGGCCACGTTTGTTATACCAATGGTGTTCTACAGAAAGGGATTGGATTAGGCGGACATTAGATTACATGGAACTTATGCCATTAAGACATTTTATTATTATGTACCACCATCTTACAATAATACACAACATCATGATGAATACATTTTCATGGAACCATTTCTTTGGCTAAGAAAGAGGAAAATTGGGAGAGAGAGCAAAAGAGATTGGGAGGGTTTACTTCTCTCGGAATCTCAGTGGTTACAGGGAAGACCTCGATACAGAGTGAATGTTTTCCCCTTACCCCATTCAATGTAACACTTTTATTTTACGTAACACTTTTATTCTTCTTCTTCCTTCTTCCACACCGTCTTTCACTGAACTCGCTTCTTTTGTTTCTCCTATCCGGCTTCTCCTCCATCTCCGCGACTCCACGTGTGCCTCTGCACCTCGCCACACACCCGCGACCCCATTCTGGACCCTTCTCCAACACTTCCGCCCGTGTATTATAACTCTGAAGAACATCTCCCTCTCCTACAATGCATAAACGGCGGCACAATCATTTCTATTGTTTCCGCCGCCAACAATTTCGTAACTGTTACGTTACACCCCATTCAATGAAAAAACGGAAAAATATTTGAACGTGGCCGGAAAGCATGTCCTGACATCTACTTACTCATTTCATCCTTATATTTCCGTTTAGAACTATTGAAGACACAAAATTATGTCCTGCTTTTTTTTAAATTAATATAGACAATGCTAATTAGTATGAATTAACTATTTCGTCGTCGAGTCTCGTGAAACCACTGCAGAACACTTAATTGAAAGTGGTTCCTTCCCGGAAGTGCGAAATACGAGTAAAAGATATATTTTCTGAAAAGTGTAAATATTGGATTCATAACATATTTCCAACATTTAAAAAATGAAATCCCTATGTAACTTAAACACAATTTGAAAGACTTCCATCATCCTATTTATTAATATTACTTTTCTGAATTTTCTGGTGAGCGTAATTGATTCATTTATTGGTAACTACCGTTGAAAGAAAGGATTTCAGAAGGAAATATAGTACTCCACCATGCAACGAATTCCTCTATATTTCCAGAGTCCTACTTTTCGCGGTCATCCCATTTGTATAAAACGCAACTTTTCGAGACTTTTTCGGATTTTCCCAAACAATTCAATTGTCTATGCTGTTCTACCTTGCCTAAAACTTCGTTTACTTTTCTCTTGCCCATCTTACATTTTCCTAGTTCCTACTCTTTATTACAGGGCCAGTGTTGGGGAATGAAAATAAAATACAAGAAAAGGGAAGTAATGAGGCTTTAGAAAAGTTGAAAAAAACCAAGTTCAATGTAAGAGGGGGAAATAAGTTGGAGAAGTTGGAAAACTTTACTTATTTAGTTAATGCCTTTGAGAAAAACGGTCCTTGCGGTAAAATATTATAATGATTTTGCTAGATAAGCACCTACCTACGAAAAGAAGTGAATTTATGATATTTAACACCAATAAAACAGAAATAAAAGGCTAGTAGCTCTTGTATGTAGGTGTATTTGTTGAACGAAGCCAAATTCGGTCTCGAGGTAGGAAGATAGGTTTATATGATTTTGTGATGTGGAGTGGCAAAAAAAATGAAAAATTAAGATGGATGAGGGAATAATAAAGTTAGACACGGTAGGAGAAGATATTCGATTGCTGAGTTAAAGCCAAAGTATCCGAGATAAGTTGATGGAAGGAACATATTTCACAGTATCGTGTGTTGATAAGAGACTATGGGGAGGAAAAGTAAGGTCCGTTCTTTTGCACTTACATACATACATAGATTTACATATATATGCATGTTGGACGAACACGGAACAATGAAACATAGTCACAAATAAATAAAAGGCGGAACACTCACATATTCCAAACTTTTCGAGCAGCGGAGGACCACTCTCAATCAAGGAATCTTACTCATTCACTCTCAATTTCAATCTTACTTCTTACTCATTCATTGACGAAGAGCCACTGCTCGAAAATTTTGGACTATGTGAGTGTTCCGTTTTTTATTTGTGTCTACTATGTTTCATTGTTCTGCGTTAGTTCAACATATGTTGGAGCTCATCTAAGTTTTCCACGAATATATATATATATATATATTTATGTGTGTGTGTATATGCATATGTATGAAATTAACTTTGCAAATACTTTTTTGCCAATACATCCCTAAGAGAGCTTGGAGAGCAGAGATACAGGGGGCCACGAGAGGAAAGTAGCGTATCAGGTCGAAGGCTGGGGTGGGAGCAGAGTTGAGGAGGAAGATTTGATTTTTGATTTAATTTATTTTTTTACCTGGGTCGGATTGAATTAATCAGCCCACTCCTCCCCCGGCCCAGGGCCCTTTTCAAAAAGCATACATACATTTTGTTGATGTTACAAATACACACCAATGGCAGTCAATTCGTAGAAGGCAGGTGTTTCATAATACAAATAATTTTCTTGTCATTAATTTTCAATAATTAACAGTCATTCATATATATATGTATTGCGCACACACTATGTCTTTTAAGTTGAGACACTTGGGGGCTCCTTTAGCTTTTTGAGTAGGCGTGTGTTATTAGTTTTTTCTTTGAGTAGTCATGTCTTATACTTGGAGGTAGGGAATTGTACAGACAGGGGAACCTCGCTCTGAAGGAGCCGTTCATTGTTGTCTTTCGGTGATGGGGAGACTGCAGAGATGTATCCGCGCGTTTCCCGTCTAAGCACACCTCCCTTACTGCACATGAATATTACAGGCCAGAAATCCCAGTTGCTGCGCCCGAAGAATTTTTAGACCTGTCGTTATGCAGTGTAACTTCCTTCTAGTACCTTTAATTTTGAGCGTCTTTGTTCTTTCTTAAGGCCACCTTACACACGATGCATGATATCAAGCATGCATGCATAGCATGATCTCGTCGGAAACGTTATCTCCCGAAAAATGACGGGATCATGCACGGGAAAAATTGAACATGTTCTAATTTTTTCTCATCATGCATGCATGATGATCAGCGCTCGTCGGCCATGTTTGTTACGTGAAGTGTAGAGATACCGCTTCGAAGCTAAAAAATCTTATCACAACAAGTTAACGCATAGCACTGTGACAATCAGGCGATCAAGAAGCATATAAAAGTAGATAGATTATAAAATGTTTTGTGTTCAATTATTTAATCAAGCCCTGGGAGACAAATAGTCGGAAATCTGGAAGCGAAAAGTAGTATCTTATTTAACGGTTGGTATTCCGG
>WURS02433986.1:0-15536 GCA_011762765.2 Rhinocypha anisoptera | reverse complement strand
AGACCACCACACACGCCGCCCACGCCCCACCCCACGAGAGAGAGCTATACATCTCTATCTATCTCTCGCTCTCTCTCTCTCTCTCTCTCTCTCTCTCTCTCTCTCTCTCTCTCTCGGTGGCGCACGTAGAACGTGTTGGTCACTTTGTAGTGACGCGCGTGCGAGGTGCAATTGGGTTTTGAGAAAGAAAGAAAAATAAAAGAGACCGCCCGAGAGATTAACTGGACCGATTGAGTACAATGGGTTAAGATCAGTGAGAAGGAGAGAGAAAGAAAGATGAAGAAAGGGGGAAGGAGAGAGAGAGAAAAAAAAAATAATTGAGAAAGATAGAAGAGGGAGAGAGAGATTGTCTCTCTGTATGTGCAGGAGAAAAAAAGAGTTCAAAGGAAACGAGCTAGGTCTCTGGTCCTTGGTGTAGGGTCAACCGCCTGTAATGTGGCCTCTAATTAAAATGACTTTTAGCACAAACCCCGCAAAAAAGCTAGTACTACTAAGCATATATAGTAATACTATCCCGTAATTCGGTGGTTCAAGTAAAGTAGTATATTGTAGTAGTTTATATATATATATGTGTGTGTGCGAGAGAGAGATATACATTGTAAACTGAGATCAAGGACCGTAAGGGTTACATACGGGTGGAACGACTTAGAGAGTGTGCGGTAGACAATGAGTGAGTTAATCCGGCGCCACCGGTGCGTCAGAGCAAAATATGATGAATTAACTTGTGGTTACACCAAAAAAGAAGGGGGTAACGGAAAGACACATTTGGCAATTGGAGGTGAGGTTCTTTCGATTGGTTTTGAAAACGAGGTAAATCTACCCAAAAAGTGAACAGCCATATGGCCAACTACCGGGCGGGATTATAACAGTGTAACGAGGTGAAACAGAGTAGTGATCCAATCAAATCAAATATTCATCATCCTTGTGAGTTGAAAGAGGAAGAGAGAAAGAGATTTGAAAAAGTGGTCAATGTTCACTTTGTGTGGAACTAAGCAACACACAAAAACTTAGTTTTTTTTGTGAATACTAATAATAGTAGCGCTATAGGATAGATTTATATAGATTGATTTGCTCAAAAATCATTGATTATAATGCAGAAAATAATTTTTTTATCTTAAAATTGTTTTTGCCATAAATAATTTTTGCATTACAGTCTCTTTTCTCAATAGTAGACAACATTTAATTTATCGAAAAAAATCTATTTCCTGTCTCTTGTTATAATTATATTAATGACAAGCTTGTGTGGTGGTGGTTTTCTATTCTTAGACAATTTTTCATTTTCTGTCACACTTCTCGCACATGCGCAGTTAGATGCAAATTTTTACCCTATTCGAATTTAACTTACTGTGTTTTCATTTGAATTCTGATAACTCGAGTTAGACCTCAGCAATTTACCGCCGGCTCCTTTTGTAAAAAAATTTATAAAATTGTTATAGTTAATTGTTAAAATTATCTGTAGTAGAAGGGACTATCTGATGATATTTAATGCACATTGTTGCATCAACATCAATGCTTTATTTTATATTTTTATACTGTAAAGTACATAACAATCAACTATTTACAGTATTGCCTCAAGTTTTACTCTTCGAATTTACATAGAAAAGTAAAGCAAAGAGAGAAGTAAACAGTGTTCGATTTATGCATTGGGAAAGCTACACTGCTTACAATGGATTGGTGTGAAAAGTAAAGCAAGTAAAACTTAAGGCAATACTGTAGTTTTGCACCCGTTTGAAAGCGTTTTAAGGAATTCTAAGGATCATTCACAGTACCTCTTTCAAGAACTACTAACTTCTCCAAACTTAATAACCTAATCTCAGGCAATACAGTTACACGTTGTTTTCGAAGCAAAGTAGAAATCTAAAATTAAACCACATTATTAATGCCTTTCACTTTGTTTCGAAAACAACGGGTAAGTATGAAAGAAAACTGTATTTTTTAAAGCAAAACTTACGCAAAATTGAGTGCAAAGTACAAGTCATACAAAGTTTTTCAAAACTGTATTTTGACAAAGTCCATATTCCATGCAAAATAATCACTTTATTACATAGAAATAAATAAAGATAAATAATTAAAAATTGACCAGATTTTTACAAATAAAATTAAAATCTACACAAATTCAAATCGATAATATATAATATATATACTGTGCTATATATAAAGAGTGCCCATTCTGGTGGGTCAGCACACATCGAGGAATGAATGTTGAGTTGAGGCAGAGCAGAGGTGAAGTCGGCATAGCACCAGTACAAAACACACTTGTTGCAAACATTACTTGGTAAGAGCACTTTTTTCAAACCACAGTATCCGACTCGATAGACGAGTCCGATTGGTAGGAGATCTCGAGATCATCGTAGATGTAGCGCCAGTCTCGAATATCGCTTGTCTTGTAGCAAAGAGCGTGCACCGTTCGACACTCACAGAATTCGAGCAAATTACGAGTACAACCGTAGCTAAAGAGAATAACAAACAGGGTTAATTATTATTTAGAAATCATTCTCCTATCTTTTCTTCTATTCTCCTATATATTAATGAAATAATATGGTCATGGTTTTCTCTGTTCTATGTCCTATGTTTAATGTTCGTTTTTTTGGTATTGTGCCACCCACGATTTTGTACTGTGAGAGTTACGCTACTTCCACTGTACTTAACTGATTCGAATCCATTGTTGTGATTCGAATTCGTTACCGATTCGAATCTAACTTTCACTGATGTGATTCGAATTTTATTCCGAATCGGTTCGAATTTTGTGCATAAATCTTCAAATTCTCCGTCAATTTAATTCGGAATTCAAACTTTTCCAATTCTCGTTCGATTTTTTTGCACTTAACACTTCTAATTAACTCGAATTTGACCTCGGCCGCTTTGCTATTTTTAATTTCAAAATATGCAATTTTTGTAAAAACTTCTCACACCAAAGTGAGAAGTTGTGCGGGAACAAACTTACTTATAAGGATTCTTTGTGTTGCCCGATTTTCTATTCTTTTTGAAGTACCGGTATCGTTCAACGTTGATGCGTTCGTTGGTGGTCATACCAAGCCAACCAATCTATTAAACAAGAGAATATAGATCAGAAACTTTAATCGCAGTCATCTCTCAACATAGTTGTTGCATCAGAAAGAGAAAGAGTGAATGATGGAGAAAAAGTGAGTGAGTGAAAAAGTAATTGTGAAACTGTTGACCGCAAAACTATAGAATATTGTTGAGGTTAGAATGATTGATACCTGGTAGAGTTGGAAGACGAGAAGGCAGAGAACCCAGACAATGTGAACGAGTGCGTTGAGCAGTGACCATGTGATCCACCCATTGTAGGTCACCAGATTAGCCCAGGCATGTGCCAGCGAGTCTTCTCTCGTTGTAACCTTGCCTTCTTGAGTTTGTTGAAAAAATTTTGCTTGTTTTTCCGCGAAATCCCAAACTAAAAAACACAGACAAAAGTTAATACCCAAACTCCAAACAGTGAAATTATCTAAATGTCAGTAAACGGATAAACAAAAGACAATTATTTTTCTACTTAGAGATTTAAGTCTCTTTTAGTTTCAAATACCGAGCGCACTTTATAATTATAATTAAACATCTGAGTGAAGTTACAGTTAAAGTTTTAAGGTAAAAATCGGTTCTATTCATTTTTAGAGCCATTTTGAGCAGAATTATCAACTCTTTGGTCAAAACTATATTTAAGTTAAAAATATGTAAAACAAGGTATTGTTCTTTGATATCGATACATTGTTGCCCCAAGTTTTACTCTTCGAATTAATAGGGGAAAGTGAAGCAAAGGGAGAAGTAGACAGTGTTCAATTTATGTATTGTAAAAGCTACATTGTTTATAATAGCATGGTGAAAAGTGAAACAAGTAAAACTTGAAGCATCACTATATATGTGTTACTGGCAAAACGCTAAATATCCTAACCACTCTTCCCAAATATCCAAAACTATCTGTTTCCTAACCTGGATAGCGATTGATACCGGAACAAGTTGGAGATGACTTACATTCCACGGTGGCAATGATATAGAGGAAGAGCGTGAGTGAAAGTGAGATGAGGTACCAGATGAAGTACTTGTGGTTGCGCGAGCCAACACAGTTGCCAATCCACGGGCAGTGATGATCGAAACGTGCCACGCACCGATTGCACAGCGAACAGTGCTTCGAGCGAAGAGGCTTGCGCACCAAACAGGTACTGCAGAACCACAGTGTGTCGAAACCCTCGTGCTCGGAAAGCTCGATAATGGTCTGCAATGGGCAGGAGAGGTTTGGTCAACAAATCATTAGACTCTCACACAAACCAACACAAAGCAATTAGTCTCTATATTTGGGTACCTGAAGTTGCTCTTCTCGAGTATTTGACACGTAACCAGGATCGTTCGTGAAGGACTTGAAAAAACTGTAAAACAGACAAGTAGAAGAAACTAGGAAGAGAAAAAACTCGACCGGCGATAGCACTGTAACGAATAAGATCCAAAAATTAGACGTAGGAGTTAATTAATAAGCAAACAGAATTTACCAAAAAAGAAGTATTGAATAAATGTGACGTATAACCAGAACTTGGTGGAAAGGTAAAGCGAGATGGCAAGAACGTTGAGATTGCTGGTATCAAAGATGTAGCGCACCACGAAGATCAACATTAGAATCAAGCCCACCGTTGACAGTGCTTTCATCGAAAGGTCTATGTCGAGATCGCAGAGCTTGCCGATGAGGTAGTAGAAGAAGAAAGGTGTAGCTGCCATCGAGTAGTACCGAAAGTCGGGATCACGATACGAGGGTATGCGAATCTCGGTGTTGGGAGCCAATTTAAACCGAGCCAGTGGTTGTTTCGCTTCTTGTTTCTTTTGATGCTCCTCGAATAGATGTTGAATATAAGTGGTGCGAAACTTGATGGCCATGTCGAGCGGAGTGTCATCGGCAATGTTCTTTACATTTGGATTAGCTCCATGCTTCAAGAGTAACGCAACACCAGTGGCGTTTTGTGCCAACACGGCTCGATGTAGTGCGGTGTTGCGGCTGCGGTCAGTCAACGATAGACTTGCACCCATTGTGATTAGTAGTTGTGCTGGATCACATCTGAATATATCAAGTAAAATACATGAATATAAAATAATAATAGCAATAATAAACAACAAACGGTATTAATAATTAAAAATGAACTTACGTCCTGTTACAAAATACAGCGAACATGAGTGGAGTGACTCCATTCATATCGGGAGAGTTAATGTCGAAACCCTTGGCTACAAGGTAAGCCACCACTGCGGTGTGACCAAACTGAGCGGCAAGATGTAAACAGTTGTGCCCATCACCGTCCATCAGTGATGGATCAGCTCGATGTTGCATCAAGAGGACCACAATGGCTACAAAACCTTGTCTGCAAGCCCAGTGGAGGGGAGTAGACCGGAGATCGCCACCAAATGCATCCACCTCAGCACCTTTCGATAGGTAGTAGTTGGCCAGCTCTACTCGATTGTTGATGGCAGCCCAGTGAAGCAAGGAAATATTCTCATGGTCTCGTTGGTTCACTCCATAGCACCCACTTTCGATTATATTCTGGCAAAACTCGAGTTTTCCATATTGAGTAGCGCGAACCATCTCATAGGTGAGATCGGGTTCAGGAAAATTGGGAGCAGGAGGTGGTGGGGAAGCAGAAGAGGAGCGAACCGGCGAAACGCCAAACGCGTCCTCCGAGTGCTCCGTCTCCGAGTCGATTCGAAATAACACATCATCCACAGTGTGATTCTCAATCTTATCGCCCTCTAAACTGAGCAAGTTCTGCAAAATATAGTACAAAATAAAAGATAATTCGAGTTAACAATAGCGCAGAACTTGAAGCGCGCGATCAAAACAAACCGTATTGGAATCGTTAAGACTGCTTTGTTGTGGGCTCATCATCTTGATTGACATGTCTTGTGAAGGTGGGATGGATATCACAGCATGCCGGGTAGGGGAAAGTGGGCGATATGAGGACAAGGCGGTGATTCAGGAACACAGAATGCAAGACCGCAAGAAGAGTAGAGCTACTGCGGATGGCAACACTTGCACGGTTCACTTATTCACTTACGAGTGGTCCAGTAGTGCACTGGGCAACCCAACACTAAGTTGCGCATGGTGTTGGGTTACCCACTAAGAACGCATGCGCAACTTCCTGTTTATAAGCGTACGCATGCGTCCTCAGTGCACCATTCGTTAGTGGACCATTGAATTGATGCACTGCACCGTGTAAGTGTTGTCATCTGCACTGCAACACCAAGTTGGGAGTAGAGATAGATAGACACAAACTGTACACACACACCTGACAGTGTGAGTGACGTGCGCGCGCATTGCTCCCACGCGCGCCACACCATTTTTGCACTACCAGTACTGCAGAAACCACTGAATCCTTAAGAAAGATCTTATTGAATACAAACTAATTGAATATTAAGTGCTTGGAAAGTCAGTTAAGTGTTGTTGGCAATTTAGAGAACTTTCGACCTCGTTTCTCTCGATCTAGACAATAAAATAATCGCAAATAACACAAGTATTGTTGTTCCACTTGGGCACAAAAAGATTTTGTTTATTTTTGTTCAAAGTCACAGCAACATGAAAAGAAGAAAATGCGAGATAAAAATTAAGAAAACAAAAAGAAAGGAATGACATACAACAATTAAAATTATGCAATGAGAAAATAACAAATTGACTTAGAATAGATTCAAAGAAGGAGTCAGTGGAATCGGGTGAGAAAGGGCTCGGGATTGAGCACCACAGAATCTGGACTGGACACTTGCGAGTCGAGTTGCACACCCAGTGGATCGGACTTGGACACAGCTGGTGTGGTGAGTGGTGTGCTCGGTCCTAAGGTAGTCTGTGGGAGGGGGAGAGGGGGACAAAACAAACCAAACACATGTCAGAACATGCATTCTTTAACTAGACAACAAATGCAACTAGCACGATGCATACCAATACTCAATTATCATCTAAGGAAAAGGAAAGTCGGGCCTCCGGGCAGTGGAGCGAGGAGACTACGAGGAAAGATGCAAAAAAAACATAAAATAAACAACTTATATCAACACACCAACATAAAAGCATAAAGTTGAACAGAAAAAAATCATTTAAAGGAACAGTGCCTGGTAAGCATAAGAAACTATCAAAGAAAAGCTGCAGCCTTTTTGCAACAAAATGAATTTTCAATAAAATTCTATTTAAGATATAATCTACGCAAAATAAGCTTTCCCATAATTGTAAAAAGATTTTTGAAAATTTGAGGTTTTAGTACAGACAAAAAATGTAGCGAAATCATTTTCACTTAAATTTTTTTAGTGTTTTTACATTTTTTTATTCGTTTTGTGTTCTCTCTAATAGTATTAAGATTTTGACTTTTGCTACGATAATTTGATAATTTGTTTCATTTTAAAATTACTAGTTTAACTTTTACTTTTAAGGAGTAATTAAAACCAAAGAATGATTCGTTTTAGAGTTTTGTTTAGGGCTTTCTTACCAGGCATGGTTCCTAAACATTCAACTATCAAAATTCGAGCAATCTCTTGTTGCAAAACTATTCTAGATGTGAATTTGGTGTTAATCTACAAACCGAGAGAGTGAGAATATTTCTGGAAGTGGGCGGAGTGAGAACGACGGTAGCTGGTGTGTTCTCCACGGTGCCATTGCTGCGAGTCGAGTTGTTGTGGTGACTGTTGGTGGTGGGTCGCATCGCAAACTGGTCATAAGTAGTGTGATTAGTGTGATGGTTCGAATAGTACTCAAAGTCCTCCGTGTCATCCTCCACCATCCGAGCCATCTAGATCGGATGATAGTTATGTCTAGGGTTAGTCTCAGTGCCTGTGGTGAACAGATTGGGAACCTTTGGATGGCTCGGATGATCAGAGGACAGTGGTTCGGTGCCCGGCGCCATCTGCTGCGTTGAGGTGAGAAATCGTGATATGGGAAGACAGCAGGGCATCGTCTCCATGAGAGAAGGTCGCGAGTGGGTCAACAGAGGTTTCATGAAGTTCACGTCAAAGTCGTACCACTTGCGCACCAACCACGCTTTCTCGTAGGCGTTTTTCGAGCCAATCAACGTGGTGCTCGTGCTGGGTTGGCCCACTGTGACATCGTCGGCCGGTGAGATTAACTCCCCGCTAAACGAACCCGAGCGTGACCGAGGGCCAAAGCCACCGGTGCCACCACGCAACTGGTCTTCATCGTCTACGTTGGTGGCTATGAAAAAGTGGTTCAACAGTGGCTGAATTGAACCACCACAGAAGATCACCGACATGATGGACACCACCGAGGTAGAAGTGAGCATCAATCGGCGCGATTCGGTCAATGTGTTGCGAATGGCTAATGCAAATGCCATTGCTCCTATCGAGATTCATACATTCATACGTTAGTTTTGGGTTAATAATCAGAGAAATCCAAACCTCGAAGTCCGGAAAAGAAGAGGACATGCTGGAACTCGGTTGGAATCTTGTTGTTGCGCCCAAGATTCAAAAAGTAGCTCAAAGGATATATGTTCAAAGCTCGACCAAGGATGATAGCAATAAAGGTCCAGAGAATGAACCAGAAAGACCAGAGATGTTGCGGGAAAGTAAAGATGGACACGCCAATGTAAGCAAAGATAAAGTTCTCCGCGATAAAGTTGCACATCTCGAACAGTGATTTAGTCCGAACACGAGACTCGGCACTTAAGTTGTTGTAGGTGTAGTGAGCCTGGCAAATGCCGCAAAACAACACAGAGACAATTCCTGATGAAACAAAATGTCAGATACCACAAGCAATTCGACAACATGATCAATGATTACTATACCTGACAGTTCCAGTGCTTCAGACAGCAAGAAACTCGCATAGGACATGAGAACAAAAAGAGTACTCTCCAACAGTGGATGATCGCAAAGTTTGGTGTACTTGGTGAGCAGTGCTGTGAAGCATCCGATCGCCGAGCCTTGCAGCAGTGAGCAGACAAAGATGTAGAGAAAGTTGGAAACGGCACGCCACACTGCCACAAAGAAGCCCAAGGTGTAGTGACGCGAGAACGAGTCGATTGAACTGGCCAGTACGATCGAGATCACATCGTTGAGAATCGACTCGCCAAAGACTAGCGCGTGCAACGTGACATCGATGTGAAGATCATTGAAGATGGCCAACACTGTCACTGGGTCAGTGGCCGAGATGATCGCGCCAAAGTAGAGACAATCGGTGAAGCTGAACTCTTTGAGTGTGGTTGGCATGAACCACACCAGTGTCTTCATTACAAAGCCCACCACAAAGCATGAGATCGTGGTTCCGATGAACGCATAAGTCATGATCGCTCCTATGATCCAAGCATTATCACCGTTAGAAGAGTCTCACATCACATCACACTAAATCATCAATACAAACCAAAATTGCGAAAGAAAAACTTTCGTTTCAATGAATATCCCGCATTGAACACAATCAATGGTAGAATGAGATTGAAGAAAATCTCCGGATCAAAGGTGGCTTTCTCGAGAATTTTCTTGTTTTGCGGAAGCTTGCTGTCGGTTTTCGGATTATAGATTTCGCCCTGAAAGACGTAGGCATAGGAACGTGCCTCGGTTGGCAACGGTTGCGGTTGGTCTTTGTGCCAGTTGAGAGAGATGGACATGTTGCCCCAACCAATCAACTTGGCTACCTCTTCGACTACGGGAACGTTGAACTCGATCCAGAGCATATCGGGCGGAACATCGTGAGTCGTGTTGATGGTTGCATTCTTCGGAACCACACTACCGAGACATTCATAATAATAATAATTAAAATACATTTATCCACAGTTAATTAACCACAAAAACAAACCTCAGTTGACTGATTTCGGACTCTGTTCCAGTGTAGCGTATCAAAGCTCCCACCGTTAACCCATAGATGATGGCTAAGCCAGTTTCGTGGATAAACTTGACACGCTTGTGTTTAAAAAGCCAAATGGTGCAAACAATTAAAATCAGAATACTGACGTAGGCAAGAATGTTGAGTGTGTCGAGGCGATGTATCATCTTAGCCTTCTCATCTTGCCGAATGTCGAGCACCGCGTACCCGAAGGCACGTGATGCTAGGGTGACCAGAATCAGGAATGTACAGATCGAGGCCATTTTTGCCATTTGTTAATCAACTTTGGAGCATGTATATCACAACAAGAGTGAAAACAAGAACACAGAGGATAAAACACGCATTTGATGACTCGTGACGTCTCTCTGTAATAATAATAAAATAAGAAGATATGTACATGAGTTACGCAAGAATTTCATGACGAGAAGATAAAACGTCAACTCACAACAATGTACGACGGTGGTAGCAGCAGATGGGGCTGATAACGATAATGATCTGGTGGTGAGATGACAATTTGACTAAGAGAGGGCAACACAGAAGGCAATCACAATGTAAAATCGGGGTGCAAAGGGCAATAGTTTGAGGCAATCGTACTCAGAGCATCACTGACGATGATTCACCTTTTGGAAGTTTGTACACTTGGTTATCTCTTCAGGTAGTAGATAATAAATTAAAATGCAATAAAAATAAAAGTATCAAAATGCAAAATTAAGCTTCCGAAAATATGACTCGATAAGTTGCAGGAGGAGTAATATATATTTAAAATATAAATTGAATATTTTGTTCGTATTTCATATTTTTGTTAGTGATTTAGATTAACAAATCAAATCAAACTCGGCGATAATCACTACAGACATTATCATAGTTGTTTTGTTATCTCACTTGTATCTTGAGTATTACATAAATGCAAACAAAAAAAAACTTTTAAGTAAATTCCATCAGATGGATTTAGTAAATTTTTTTCCAAATGTATAAAATCTTAACAGCTACATAATCACATATTTTTTGAAACAAATAACCGTGAAATGAATGAGAATATAACTGGACTTTTGCTCTATTGTAGAGAAATGGTGTCTGTGGTGATAGGAGTGATAATAAAAACAAAGCACCACTGTCACGTCAACACGCACACATGACTAATGATGAGTAAGAGTGATCCTCGCGAGGTGAGCGCAACCATTCGTCACCTCGGATGAGAGAGTTTTGAAGCCTTTTTGTTTGATCATCGACCAGATAGTTTAACGAGCAACGCTTCACCGAGCGGATTTTTGTTTTGCGTGTGTGTGAAGAGCGCAAAAATCTCTCTTATATGAGTATTTTTAGTATCATCATTTTGGTGGGGTTTAGCATGTATGTGTCACGGTGTTTTTAGTTATCATTATCATAATAATAATACAAAATCAAATGCAAAATCTGTTGATGGTTGTTGAGAATCTTCGGGTGCTCGAATCGAGGTCGTCTGTTGGTAGTTTCCATTGCTACCTGATTGATCCGCCGAGAAAAAGAGTGTGTGAGTATGTGTGGAAAAAAAGTAGGACTAGGAGAAGAGTTGGTGCATGTCAACAACTGGTGCCAATTCCAACGCAGCACACGCAAATCGCGCAGCTGTAGATCACACACCGAGTTTTCCTGTTTAATAACACTAGATGGCACTCTACTCTGCAAACCACTCAGGTTGATATAGTTGCTCGCATGCGACTCACTCACTCCTTTTCAGCGTAACTTCCGTCAGCGTGTGTGTTGTGTCTCGGTTTCTTGCTTATTTGCGGTTTTCTCCACGCAACAAAACTCACCCAAATCCCGATCCACGATCATGCAGATCTTCGTTCGTCACCAAGGTGTCGCGGCGGTGGAGTGCACCGAGACCGATCTGGTCTATGGTCTCAAGTTGCAGCTCGAGGAGCGCTACGAGATCCCGGCTGAGGAGCAGCTGCTCTACTGCAATGGACGCCCGCTCGAGGATGAGGACCTCGTCTCGGAGTGTGTCACCAGTGGCGCCCACATTGACCTCTCGGTCCGTCTGGTCGGTGGTAAGGTGCACGGCTCGTTGGCCCGTGCCGGCAAGGTCAAGGGACAGACGCCCAAGGTGGATAAGCAGGAGAAGAAGAAGAAGGCCACCGGTCGGGCCAAGCGACGTCTCCAGTACAACCGACGATTTGTGAACGCAGTTCGCACTGTCGGCCGCAGACGTGGACCCAATGCCAACGCTTAACATGTTTTCCCTTTTCATAATCTATAAGAATGTCAACAGATCTGTTTCGGCTAATAAAAATTACATTCTTTTCTATATCTGCATATCATCTATATCTTAGATTCCAATCCAAATGTTTTTTCTTAAACATCAGTTCTTTCAAATTTTTGGTAGTTAAGCCATAACTTTGAATCTTAAAAACTAGTATTTTGCATCAAAACTACAAACAAGTATTTCTTAGACATCAGTTCTACTTTCCAATTATTTTGTAGTTAACCCATAATTTTGAATAGTAAAAAAGATTATTTTGCATTAAAACTACGAACGTATATTTCTTAGACATCAGTTCTACTTTCAAATTTTTTGTAGTTAACCCAAAATTTTGAATAGTAGAAACTATTATTGCATTAAAACTACAAACATAATAAATAAATATTTAAACATACATATATATTTTGACTATAATAATTTGTATCCTATTGTGTTTGCTTGTTTCGAGTAGTACATTTAGGAGGAATAGTGAGAGATTGGGTTGGATGAAACTGTTTGTATTATTTACACTTCAATCAAAAATATACAAAAAGAAGATGAAGGTGTCAAAGAAATGGGGAGAGAGGGGATAACAAGAAAGTTGAAAGGTTACGAACACATCGAAAAGGGTTTGAGATTTAAAACAAAAAGACGACCTTTGACCCAAGACTGTTATTAGAAGAAGAATAGAGATCTCACTGCAAATTGAACCCTTTACAAGATGGGTATATAATAAGATCATCCAAAAGACTGAGATAGGGTTGGTGGTCGCATATATGCTCATCATCGTAGAGGATTGTTCGTATCGGGAAGCATCGGTTGTGGGGGAAGGTGAAGGGAGACTCAATCGCGTTCCTCTTTGAGTTGTGCTTGTTGTTGAGTCTTGCCATCACACGCCACAATCTTCACCTTGTCAATCTTGATCAACTCTTGCACCTCACGAAACTCTACGTCCTTCAGAACGAAAGTCCAGACGTTATCACAAAAACGGTATGTCTTCAGGTGATCAGCCTAGAATCATATTACATAATAATAATAATACCAAAATTAAAATGACAATGGAGATTTACAAATTCATCAAATACCAACCTTGAAAGTAAGCCTTGACTTGACTCGATTTGCAAGTGCAGTGTTGATTGCTTTGTCAAAGTTGAGCATTACCTTCTGCGCCAATTGATTACTGATGTGTCCTTGCTACAAATTATAATTTCAATCTACTTTTGTTCTTTTATAGAAAAACAAAGGTAGAACAAACCTGCGCAAATTCATCCAAACTCTCTTGAAGAGTAGTGCCAATGGTCGTATTGCGATAAAGTTGATAAGCCATGTTGATTCGCTGTCCGAACTAAAGTAAAATCCTAATAAATCTTATACAGCAAACCAAATTTTGAGATACAAAACACGAAAACAAACAGTATCGTATGAGATATCAAAAGGGGAAAGTTGAGAAAAGGTTGAGAAAGGGAGAGAGTGGCAAGTGCAGTCTAGAGTTGTAAACAAAAAGTGCTAGCAATGTATAGTGTGCCTTTCACATAATACGTTACCGCCTCATGTGTTTTTATGTGCGTTAAAAACACATGATTTAAAGGTTTTTCGGTTTTATGATTTCTTAAGTTTAATCTTTTGAACAGTTCAAATTTTGTTAAAGATTTATTTGAAGAACCTGATTGAAAATTATGTTTAAATCGGTGTTTTCTCGGTGTTTATCACTGAGTAATCGGATTTTGAGTTTGCCGTCTGTTGTTAATTTTTCCAAGACAACTCTACTTCCATGTGGTTTGTAGAAAATTATTTTAAAATGAAATGAACGAATGCTCATTGTTTTGAGTTTTTTTAATGCTTTAGGAATCAACCACTTTGACCTGGTCAAGCGAACTTTGTTCACTTCGAGCTTCTGGACACAGACAAGGGCGAACTCCTCATCGACACCAAATCGAAACTATATCGAGTGCTACTCTCGACCATTGCCCGTCACCGATGATCAGTGGGATGCGGAGAGATTCCTGTTGCGAGTGCACCGGGCAGGTCCGAAGAAACCCCGAGTCCGACGCCACCCACTGGACAATCGGCCCCAGATGAAGGGCATCGTGCTCAAGACGTTGATCCGAAAACCGAAGAAGCCAAACTCGGCTAATCGCAAGTGTGTCCTGCTCCGTTTGTCAAACGGCAAGGAGATGACCGCTTTTGTGCCTGGTGAAGGCCACAACCTTCAAGAGCACTCAGTGGTGTTGGTCCAGAAGAAACGAGTACGCGATGTGCCTGGCCTCAAGATTCGTGTGGTTCGTGGTGCCTACGACTGTGCACACGTGGTCAAAGGGCCCAAATAGTTGCTTCTCAATTCTATCCAATTAGTTACTGAAATCTTACAGTTGTTAGCTTATTTCACTGTTTTCTATCTGTACATATGTTTTGAAACAAAAATAAATTTTAGTTTATTCAAGTATGAAATATTCTCAAGAGTTAAAAATGGCATAAGTTAGTGCTATTGCAGAATAAAATTATTAATTATTTGTAAAAATTCATTATAGTTTTAAATTAATCTAGTTTAACTGGATTTTTAAATTTACTAAAGAATCTCAAAATAAAAATCAAAACAGAATTTATTATCTGGTAAAATTAGAATAACCAACTTGCTATATATATTAATATATAACTTTATTTATTTGAAATTGTTTAATAAAACAAAGGATTTAAATAGACAACAAAGTTTGTGACAAATTAGTAGGCAGAGAAGTGATGATTCGAATTGAAGCTATTCAAAGTTCAAAACTAACCCATAACGTGCTCTGTGGATGGCTCACCACTCTCACGCTTTAACTTCCTGGCACGCTGTTTGCCTCTCGCTCCTTTCTCTCTCGGTGTGTTGCCTCGTGTGTTGTGTCACTCGCTTTTCGTCGATTCTTGCATCAAATCTCCCAAACCACTGGTATGTTTACCTTTTTATACTTGCAAAATTTAGGTTAAATTTTTATCAAGAGTTCAAATTTTAATGTAATGTTTACTAATTGTAACTGTTTTATTTTGTTTTGTTTTTTATTTAATTTTACCATAGACATGGACAAGATTCGTTTGGCAAAGGTGTCGAAAGTGCTGGGCCGAACTGGTTCCCAAGGCCAGTGTACCCAGGTGCGCGTCGAGTTTCTCGACGAGTCCTACCGATCGATCATTCGCAACGTGAAGGGTCCGGTCCGCGAGGGCGACATTCTCACCTTGCTCGAGTCTGAGCGTGAAGCTAGGAGGTTGCGCTAGCGAACGTATCGCTTTCTAAATTTACTATCTTTCTCACTCTCTGTGTATTTTTTGTTCAAACTAACATCTTTGAAAGAATCTAATGATTATGATAAATAAACAACTGAAATAAGATTTTTTAAATAATATTTGTTTTATTTAACACTCGGATAAGTTGTGTTTTTTATACCTTTAGAATCTATTTTATTGCTCAAAAACGTAATCTCTTTTAGACCTAAAATATTTTTTATTTAAAAATTCAACTATTTTTTAAGAACTATACAAAAATTC
>WURS02433957.1:0-15540 GCA_011762765.2 Rhinocypha anisoptera | reverse complement strand
CGCCCTCCATGGGTACTAACTTCCCCATGGTGCTCTCGCCTCATGGCCACATTCTTTGCCTGCTTCATGAGGCTCATTTCTTACGAACAAAATGTATCATTTTTTTCTTACTTCCGCATTAACTTTAAAATCGTCATCTACGAGAGGGCGAACACTTCTCAACTGCAGGTTTTCATATTGTTTCTTGCATGCACTTAAAATATTCTTTTAAAACATAAATAGGCGAGAATTTTCCATGGCAATATGCTAATAAATTCAACATTCAAATTTTTGTAATTAATTAAGACATTCCGTACTACCAACTCAGTCAATCGAATGTTATACGTACTAATGCTCTGGATTTGATATTCTTCGCACCTTTTTGTAAATTAACTCGGCTCCATTCTGGAGGCGTAGACATTTTAGACTGGTGGCACGAATACGAGGGATGTTGAGCAGGGAGTTACTCATAAAATTTTGAATCGCATGAATTATGGTGTAAAAATATGAGTTAATTTTACATTTTTAGCTCAATCTAGTATAATTTATATGGGGTACAAATTTCACTGGTTTGACTGACCAGCGTTGCGTCAGAGGCGGTCGTAGCAAGTTTAAACAAGCGACAAGCAATTAATAACCTTCAATGCAATTTTGCTCTGAAATCGTCACCTGAGGCCGAAGTAATGTTCACAGTGCTTCACGGAGTGTGTGTTCTTCCATTTATATAGCACAGTTAGAAGATTGTTTATGAAAGGGTTTAAAAAGAGAGGGAGACAATCAAATCCCAAGGAGCTCCAGTCACTACTCTTAAACATCAATACCGCTGCTGCCATTGTGAAATGAGATCGTCGAGTAACATTATTAGAACTATATAGAAATATCGAAAATTTCATTGCGTGCACACGTTGGTAAACGAAAGATTGCACATAACGTAGCACTGATTTTTGAAAAGTAGAGAAAATAATCTCTTTAATTTGTAAAGCATATTAATACATTGCACTAAAGTGTAGACCAAAGGAATATAAATTTAGAAAAGTATAAAAAATAATATCTCTAATCTTTAAAGCATAGTGATCATTGTATAAAGTGTAAGATAAACGAATATATGTGTGTAAGTGATATATTGTACATAAGTGAAAGGCAAATGAATATTGTGTGTGTGCGCGTGTAGCTTCCCCCGTCTCGGGAGTAGAAGCTGTTCGTGAACGTGGGACCGGATTGCCTATAATACGCAATAAATAAAGGTACCTATACATACGTATACATGCATATCGTATTGTATTAGCGCGTGTACTAAAGACAAGATAATGAGAGAGATGGCGATAGGTAGCCATAACGCGGCAGTAAACGTGGTAAAACACATTTGACCCTTTTTTTATCCCCCTTAGAATTAGAATTACAAAAAACCCACAATTGAATTTTTAGATATTTTTATAAGGAACACAAAGTCTCTATCGTAATTAGTTCTCGAGATACAGCAATATTAAAGAAAATAAAATTTTACCCCCTTTCACCTCCTTAAAATCAAAATAACAAAAACTTTTCATTAGTGGGTCCCTACATAACAACACGAACATTTCCTCAAAATTTCAAGTTTCTAACTTTAATGGTTTTTTAAAAATATGCTTTGATTATCAGTGCCTTTCATCTTGGGGACCTTGTGTATGTGTTGATCACCTTGTGCCTTTCCAAATGTTTTCCCTGCTGTTTAGACAAAAATGACGAGTTTCGTTAAATTGTTACTTTCTAGGTGAGCCGTCTGAACGCTTTCTTTTCTTTATTCGAGATGAAATGTCATGAAAAACATTCAGAGATCATTTATACTCAGTGTACTCCCACATAACTGCCAATAAATTAGCCCAAAGACATTTAAGTTTAACTACATCTAAATTTCACCTCACGTTTTTCATATGAAGACTATAGAAAACTATTTAATTATTTTTATTTATTTATATTTAATTTTTTCAAGAGAAGAAAATGAAAAATCAGTGGTACTAAACAGAAAGATATCTTAGTCATAATAGATATTTTAAGGGGTGTAAAAGTCTTAGCATTTTTCTATCCCAGTATTAAATTAGCAAATTCACCTATTAGTATTTAATGTTGACTTAATTTTTATTTACAGTGGAGCAGTTCCCACGTGATTGGAAATGCGTGAAAAATTATGTCCAGGATGTTGTACTCCGTAAGTAAAAATACTTGTTTATATTGTTCTTAGTTATAAGTTTCTTTCATGCAGAGAGGATAAGAAGCGCAAACAAAAATAAAATAAGTATTTATGAGCAAATTTAATAGTTTCTGTCGTGGAAGTTTCGGATATTCATAGGAAATGATCAAAGTTTGTACTTATCTACAATTTTGCAAAAGTGGGGAAATGTTAATCATTTCCTGTGAAAACATTTATGTCCTGGCAGAATTTGGACATCTAGTAACTCGGTCGACCATTGCATACATGGAAATTCAAAAAGGTGAAATTAAAATAAACTTGAAACCATATCACTGCGTTATTGTTTCATTCAATAGCAAATGGTAAAATGGGTGTTAAAAACTCGACAAGGGAACTCCTTTACTCTACTCGGCAGGCGCAAAAATCATATTCGAGACAAGTGTCGTCATGTTCTACTACTTTTTCAATAATATGAAATGGTTTTCGATGACCATTCCCTCTAGCACTGAAATGGGTACTTCTCATAGAAACACCTCAGTCATTAGTCTTAGCTTCACTAAATTTTCAAAATCTTCCATTTGTCATCCTATTGTTGGAATTGCTGGACGCGGACCAATATATATGCACACTAATAAATCAAATATTGCGATGGAACAGAAGTTGGCTACTCAGTAGAAATGAAAGTCAAAAGTTATTATTTAATCTATAAAAAAGAAAGTGGTTGCATCTTTGTTCCTGGAACGTCGTTTGCACCAAACTTTGTGAAACCGTTAGTCCGCAGGCAATCGGCTGGTTTTGAATATCGAAATGGTTTACTGAAACGAAAAAAAAGTTGCATTATAATTTAATACAATATAAAAATACATGCTATGAACAAATTGATACTTTCTGAATAATTGGTATTATTTTCTAAAATTTGCCTTTTAAAGACTGCATGTAAAATATGTTTGCCTCTACTACGTAGATAAATTGTTAAACACACTTACTTCATTATTTAGTGGACGTCTTGGTAGTTTTTTTTTCAGCGTACTTAATTAACGGCTTGGTTCTCTGTTACAAACGTTAGAAGTTTCACTCCCTCTTTCCTTCCTTTACTCACTTTCTCTACCCATCCCTGTTTCTTGTTTCTCTTACGTTCTTTTATCTCTGCATCCTCCCCCTGATCTCAGCTTTTGCCATCTAAACGTATTCATTCTCGTAGTGCATAAGCATGAAAGTAGACGAACTTCCCTCATCTTTCGCTCCGTCTTCCCCCCTACCGACTCCAAAATTCCCTGCTCTTCCCGGCCGGCGAGCCTTTCACTCCAGATCTCCTCCCCAGCAATGCTCCGACCCTCTTTTCCGTCCTCCTCACCACGAATGCCTCTCACTCTTTTTTCAGCCAAATCTCTTTGCGCCGTGACTCCGCCTCCCTTCTGCATTCTGCCCTCTCCCCGTTCCGTTTTTTTATCAGCGAGTCTTTTGTTTTTATTTATGGCGATACTCCTCCCAACCTCCACCTCCCATCCAAAAATCCCCCAATGTCTCGCAACTCCTTTCTTTCTTTCCAGAACCTTTTCCCCTCTCTCACTGCCTCCTTCTCTGTCTCTCCCCCCCCTCCCTTTTCCCCCCTTCTAGCTGCTTTGGAGGGCGGGAGTGAGAGAGGTGAGGGGGAAAGAAGGGTGTGGTTTTAAAAACCGAGACGGAAAAGGGAGACGGGGGTTGACACGGCGACGGGGTGGGAGGTATACGCCAAGAGAGGACGGAGGGGGAGAGGGAGCGAGGGGCGAGGAAATGAGAGAGAGAGAACGGCGGCAGTTAGATAAGAGAGAAGACTCTTGGTGGAGGAGGGATTGCATTATTTCGGTAGTAGGGAGAGAGGGTGGCACGGAGGGCGAAAAGCGAGATTGTGGGGATGCATGAAGACTGTGTGGTGCACAGGCACCATAATCTTTTTTACAGTACGTGGCCGTAGGGCCCGTAGGAACCGTTTTCATGGGCTCCTCACTAAATACACGGAGGTGTTTTTTTTTCCTTGGAGTGAGGAGCACGATTACCTCAGAATTTTTTACCTGTTTTTCTGCAGGAACGCCACAGAAAAACACATGCACACTCGTTGGTCACGTGCAACTCAGAAAATTCTGGCATCTCAATTTGGAATAATTGTGTCAGATCGCGAAGTATCATCCTGCTATGAGAAGCAATAATCCATGCACCAAGTGAAATGTAGATGCGTTACTCCATTGAAGTTACCAATGGAGTACAATGCGGCATGAAGTTTATAGCTACCTATATGATTAAGGCCATATTGAAACAAAATATTCACTCACATTCATAATGCTATAGTATACAGCTTGCTACAAGTGATCGTGATTTCTTCTAAGATTTTCATCAATAATTATACGTGATTTGTTAGGAGTGTTCATTGCAATTGTAAACGGGTAAGAGGGATTATCAAGTTTGATTTAGGACTTCGATATTGTACTGAGTTACCGAAATGTTTCCATTTTATTGTCTATTATTAATTATTGGAATTCATGTTTGGATTTGAGATTTTCTCTATAAATTTATTGGTCTCAATCTCTGAGGAACTGTAATTTTTGTTTGTTTTTATCAGTGTACATCAATGTGACCTGTACAGTGGACCACTTGCATGTAAGAGACTGTTATTCTTTCCCATCATTTCTGGAAACAGAAAATGCAAATGAGGTTATAAAAGTCTAAATGGAACTTAAAAATATTAATGTTTTAATAGTAATGCACTATCCATAAACCATCTGAAACTGTAAGAGCAATTGCCTCATAAACTGGGAAAATTATTCAATAGAGTTAGTGTCATCTAGAAACTTGGGGTTTCATATATAATTTTTAAAAATGTCGTCATAGTTATCTAGGATAGCTAGAATTATTAAAATATGGACTTCTCGCTTTAACGTAAGTACACGGTCCAACTTCATGACTTTTATGACAAAAAATTGGCCCGTTATACTCAAGCTACACAATAATACTTGTTTAGTAGTAATAAAGTGTGAGGAGGCCTTATTTAACCGTGTAATTAACGTAGATAACTTTTATAACAAATGATTCATAATTAATGAAGGTGCATAATGTGGTAATATCTTTAGCCAATTTTGAAAACATATAGCAAAAGTTATTTTCAATGTATGAAGACCAATATTTGGTAAATTAATTTGCTGGGCTCATAAAAAAATACGGAAGTTTAACTTCAAATTATTTAGAATCCTATTGGAGACAGCTTTCCTAAAGATAAAGTTACAATTAATAAAAAATCAATGAAAATTACCAATTCCTTGAAGAAAGTTTCTAGCGCTTTAGGATCAATGCCTACGGTATTTGCAACAACACCCAGGCAGGTATTCGTTTGATCGGTTTGCCTTCATTTAATATTGCAATTTCTTCTTAATTTTCCTTCTCCATACCATTTCAACCCTTACTCCAACATCTGTCATCTGGTTTCCTTCCTCGACACACCCATTCAGTCTCCCAAACTTCCCTTCGGCGTACTCGCTACTCCCTTGTCTTTGTTCCAACCCCCTCGCGGTAACCCTATGGAAAACGCTTCTCACTGAATATTCAGTTAGAATCAATCTTCATAAGATGGATTTTCCATCGAAACGGACTGAATTTCAGATGCCTCCACTTGGGATTCCAACAAGCTTCTAGAAACTTCTTCGAATGAGACTTCGCATATTTTCCTTGTCTCTGGGTGGTTTAATGCGCCCCTCACGAAAGACTGATGCACCTTCAACCATAACCCGTTTCCTTTCATGCTATAATTTGTCTCGCCAAAGTATTACTTTTCTATATTTGCTTCCTATTTCTCTTTTCTTTTCAGAGACTAATTCTCATAACTATCGTGTTTCCTCACTCCTATATTCACTATATGCCCTGCAGAATTTAAGGTTATGTAACAATAACAGAAATTGGTTTCCAAACAGCTTTTCAATCATTCAGTATATCTACTGACTGTTGCAGTGCTATAATGTCTCTTCTCGAGGTATGGATAACTGGGGAAGGTTTCTGCTAGCCAAAGTATGTTAGAACAAATTTATATAATATGGGTGTCACTGGCACATTCCTACTCGCGTACGTATATACTGAAGTATCATATATTTATTTTTTCTCTCCTTCATCGAAAAGACTTGCACCTCTGGGAATATACGTTTTTGGCTCTTTCGGCTATTTTCGTCCTATTAGAAGTTTATAATAGGTACCTTGGTGAAATGAACTAAACCGAATATGAAGAATGAATAGAATATGATAGGATAAAGTGAAAAATCGTACTATTTGAATTATTTGGATTTCGAGTTATTGTTTACGATAGGATATCCTGGTAGCCTATTGGCTAGAGCGCTTGGCTGCTGAATGGGGTACCCGGATTCAAGACCCAGTGACGGTTCTGGACATTTCCTAAAACCTAGGTTGAGTGATTTTATGGTGCCACATGGGAAACCACAGGCATGAGAGGCAGGCCGGAAGACCCTCCTATCCTAACGTGTGAAAATTTGTTGGGTTTAATACTAGGTGAGCGTAACAAACCAATCTTATGATTGATTTAGCCGGCCAGGTTAGATTGGGGGTAATGCGCTCGCCGGTTATCTCAAAGGCCGCGGGTTCGAGTCAGTCCCACCTAGGGCATGGGTATTGTGTTTCTCCAATATGATTTTTTTCTATGACCGAAACGGTGCTAAATGACCATAGCCGTCGAAGCACCCTATAAAATAATATATTACTGCTACCAAGGTTTGATTTATGTAGTAGTGGGTTCATGGGTGATATCCTCTTCGACCGCAGCGCAGATGTCTATCTCTACTAATAAATCGGAATCGAACGCTTGCACTTTGAGATTTTTTACTTTTACCATCTTTTATTGCCCGCTGATTCCCATTATTGAAGAGTTATTGAAAAGGTTATCCCCTTCTGTCTCCTTTCATCATATTGTTTTATTCTTAGCTTTCAATAGTAAAGCTATATCATGCGAATGAAACGAAATAATATTCTCCTGTTGAGCATAAGGTTAATTTGAAGACAAGTCCCAGGCATAAATAACATTCTATAAATATTGTTTTCTTACTTTTCCTGAAATATTCTATACGTATTGTGCTAATATGTGAAGAATATACAATCAATTCATCTCAATTCGTTAATACTTTAATACTTAATACTGGCCATTGTCTATCAGGCATACTGCTGAATTTGGTTGTCAAATTATTTTTTGACAAGCTCTTTGTACTGGACCGGCAGGCTTACTTTTAATCGCCGGAAAATTAAATTAAAGGGGTCTCTCTAAATTAAAACACTTCTTTTGTAGTATGAATCCTGAAGGCGGTAAAAATCATCGTGAAGTTACCATTTAATCAGACCTCAGTTGCTATAAAATAACTTGAATAAAAAAATTGGTCTAATTTACTACAGTTAACGCTTGGTTTCTCTCTTTCTGAGTTTCCCACAGTACGATGCTCATGGAATCCACTACATGGAAGTATTTAGGCCGAGGAAAAATGCAATTTACAATGATATGTGCAAGTCTAAACCTTTTCCTGATATTGTTAAAGCACCAGTGAAAATCTATCATTATGACCGCCGCGCAATATTGAGAAACGCACACAAAAGTACTCGGTGTTGCAAACCTTTTACATACGTGAGTTCCAAATGTTTGAGTATCTTGTCAAAACTAAGTACCAAATAAACTGGAAAATTTATCTTTAATGTCATACCTGTGCAAATAAATTAAATGGAATAGAAAATATTTCTGAAAAGACATGGAAAAGAGAGGTTCTCTAGATGTCTATCTTGTACATGTAGGCTTCGATGTTTTGATGGAAAGTACCCCTCCTCTGTCATAAATCTAGTCACCAGATGTAGCCTGTCACCTTTTCTTCTACTTTTTTTCCCATATATTTAAGGCCAAGGATTTCTACTATCATAGTAGATTAACTCACCACTCCTTCAAAATCCCATGCATTAAAGCAAAACGAGGGACGAGTGAGGCCAAAACGTATCTGTTGGACTATTTCTAAAGCTGAAGCTGGGAGAGGCCAACTCATCGTGCGTTTCATTCAGTTTCGGCTCATTTCGACAATGGGAACACCAGGAGACAGAACGAAGGCTGGAGGAAAGGGAAGAAGGGAGGAAGCGAGATGTTGGAAAGAGGGAGGAGAGTGAAGGATGGTGAGAGCCCCATCCTGTCCCCGAGTGGATGAGGGGAGAGGCGGGGAGAGGGACCTGGCGCAGTAGGTGGGGAAAAGAAGGAAGAGAGGTCAGCTCGATGGAATGGACAGTGGTATACGATGGAGGAAGGCATTGGGGTCGGTGGGGGAGATCAGAGAGTGGACATTATGGGGTCGGACAATGAGGTTGACTTTTGCAGGAAGGGGGATGTTTAGGGCACCGCTGGAAAGGGTGGGGGTGGGTGAGAGAGAGAGAGGAGATATTGGTGGGGAAGTATGGGACCTCGCAGTGATGGCGGGAGGATAGGAAAGGGGATTTTCATCTTGTTTGGGAAGGGTAGATGAGGAGAGGAGTTTCGGTATACGCGGATGACAAAACGGATACAGACGAAAGCTGCTTACCTCCCACTCAGGGATAAATGCCTTCGGCAGATGGAAGGGAGAGAAGGAGGAGACGAAGAGGAAAGAGAACGTGCGGTGGAAGGACATAGAATGAATGAAATGGGCTGGATTTGTTGTGGCGTGAATACGAGAAGGATTTTGGGATTGAATGGCGAGGTGGACACGGCGGAGGAAAAAAGACTGAATTAATAGGGAACACGGAAGAAGTGAACATATAAGTCACACCTGAAGGAAGTTATGTAAGAGTTTCTGAAATTTCTACAACCTGTGATTATACTTTTATTTATATAGACACGGTCTAAGTGGGGTTTTTTAAATGAAATTTTAAGTTAGTCATACGTATTTATCAATCCGTGTGAGGAGGACTCTAAACAAAGTACTGCTTTAGTTGGCCTCGATCACCTTAGCAAGTATTCAATATTATTTTCGAAAGAATTCTTATTTGTTATTGAAGAAGAAGTACCTACCGCGAATGCGGAAATTTGAATCGATTTAAATAATGATTCACTACTATCAATTAAATGATCACACATTAGGTTGTTTATGTGGTCAGAGGTTTTTTTATAAGGAAATTCAACGTTTAGCGTTTGCATTACATGCACCACCGGAGACTTTATATATACTTAGAGAGTGAATCGACCAGCATACGATGAAATTTAGAATTTAAGACTTGTTCATTGCCAATTAGTCTTAATTAGATAAGGAATGTATTTTAATCGTTAGTGTCTCCAAAGTTAATCAAGATATTTACGAAATGAAATATTTAAGATGTATTCATTTTTTTTAAAAAGAGTTAATATATTTAGTCGTCTGTGTTTTAATTTAATCACATATTCCGTTAAGGTCACTAGAAAAACCGGAGAGTAGGTTGGTGTGTTAAAGATTTAAATTGTTTGCATTACTTTTTCTGAATCAATCGGAGTCATATACGCGCACTTGAAGATTTTTGCTTTTATTGTCACAATTAGTTTCATTGTTCTGTTATGGTAGGAATTGAAGAGGCATTTTTTGTCTTATCACTAGTTTCCATTGTCTGTTGCTCCCCCAGCAAAGATTTATTGCAAACTTTAAAATTATGATTCTTATTTCTCCCTGTAATTTTATTCTTTCTCTAGAAGGCAGGCCGGGTGAATTTCCCATCTGGTCTAATCTGAATCGAAAATTTTCTCACTTCTTCTGTAGTGTCGTCATAACAACGGAAACATATCGAACTCTACTAATGTTCTGCTATTTTGTTTTGCATGCGAGTGGCTTCATTTTGAGAGTAATATGTGTATCTTAACATTTGCATTTGGGAGTGCATGCAAATGTTTGGTGGTGGCTCACCCCCTGCCCCACGCCCTTGAGGCGGCTTGCAGGGTATTGCGTAGAAGTAGAATGTGTTAAAAAAAACTCCCCACCTTTTAATGTTTCTTACTGAAATAATTCTACCATATATAGATGCCATGCTTTCCTTGGGTTTGGTACAATTCATATAAAATTTCTCTTTGGTCGTCGTAATATGAGAAAATAAAACAAAGAGAAATATTGGGTGATGTGATTTATTTTTGAAAGCATAACCATGACCGGATTTTTTTATGTCAAAATGTTTATTTAACCGTAATTCTGAGCTTAGGGAGTGCCATATTATCAATACTAAATGGTCCGTCGACTATAACCTACTGTTAACAATTAATAAGTGTTGTGTAAATAATCTTCTCGTGATATCCAGAAGTTAGTCACAACTGCATTGAGGAAGTGGAGAGATAGAAAGGGGAAAGTGGCAGCAGAAGACACATTAAACGTATTACGACTAAGGGATGGGCCGGATAAGGAATGGGAATCAGGAGGGCCGATGCAGGAGTTTGTGGCAACTTCTTTGTGACATTTTTTGTTATCTATGCCGGAGATCGAGCTCCTTCCCAAATGGTGGTTGCTAACGTCAGATTGACCGCTGCTCACGCGGGCCACCATCCAGCGACGCATGCCTCGCAAGACCTAATAACTCTTGTCGTCTTGACTTATAAATCAGATAGCATGCATCCTCTCGCTCCTTTCTTAAGAAACCTCTTTTAAGGATCTCTTGAAACTCCGCAACCTTGGGAGAGAATACGATAACGTTGCTGTGGGAATGAGGAGGATTTATGTAGTATTATGTAGGATTTATGTAGTATTATGTAGGTTTTATGTATGATATATTATTTTGTATTCAGGATTAATTGAGTATAATGTAAATCGGTGTTGTATTCTCTCTTTATAAAACTTATGATACTGGGATGAATTTGGTAGTAGACATTTGGAGTGAATTCGAAGCATCATTTTGATAATTTTCTTAAAATAAATGCTATTTCCTAATTTTAAACTGACGGTATTTACTCCTTAGAAATAAAGGAATTACTATCGCTATGTTATTGAACGTATTATTTTTACGACTAATTATGCTTAAATGGCTTAATTTAAAGCGCTCTATATTATTGGCCGTGGGAACGCCCACAAAACCGCATCACTACAATCATATACTACGACAATCCATTTTATATACAAAACTTTAGTAACTTTTTATGAATGGCTATCTGTTAATTGAGAAATCCAACGCGCAATTTAAAAAAGTAATTTTGCGTTAACTACCTTTTACTATGCATTTTTGCATTAAAAGTTCCGGCCTTTCAATGAGATTTAGAGGTCAAACATCACAGAGACCCATATATCCAGGGTTATAGTATGTACTCGCCAAAGGATTAAATTGATGTTTATATTTTTTACGAAAATTATCGGAACGGCAACTATTTGTAAAATTGACCCTAACGAAATGAAAGAATGGCCCCTTATCTGACCCAACCTTATCCTATCTTGTCATCTTCCCTTAAGTACACCCATTATTCCTTCCCTCTGGAACGAAACTAACACTTGGAATTTCCAAGTAAGTAGGGTGAAAAGCTCGGGCCCCATAGGCTCGCCATGGGTTACACCTGCCCTTTTAAATAGAACTGAGGGCGCAGGGCCTTTCTGACACTTGACAGTAGAGACAAAAAAATGGGCGGTTCGTGAAATGGGGGCTAGGGATCCCGGTTGTTAAATACAGTGGGACAGAAAAATAGTCTCCCGCGATATAATCTCTGGAAGTTTATTCTTGCGAGAATTCATTGTTTCACCTCACTTTCATTGTGATTATGGTGCGTACTTCATCTGGGATTATTGTTCAGCTGCGGAAAAATTCCTCAATGTAATTACTGGTTGAAGGTTTTTATTAGAAGTTGATGCACTTTACTAGAGTTTTTGGCTGCCAAAATGTAAAGTATTAGGGTATCTGGATGAAAGGAAAGGAAGAGCACGTCATGCAAATTGTAGCCCATCTAAATAAAGCTGGGTTTTATGGAAAATCAACTAAAGTGTAGCGGCGAATCACAAGTTTCTATCGGGGAGATTTATTCTTATCTATTCGTCCCTGATCTCTGACGTTGTGGTTATATACCTCAGTGTATCCGGTTTGTATGTACCCCGTTATGAGCTATAATCATGATAGTATATTTATAATTCACTAAGGAGACCGTATCGTTTTGGAATTTCATAATAAAACAATGTAGTCTTCAAAACTTTGTAGAAAACTTTCTAAATTTTGTGGAAATACACCAAGTTCTGAAGTATTTATTGCTTTTTATGATAGTATGTTGTTTATTCATTTTGAAGCATCTTAGGTATTTGGCTGAAAAAGCGTTTACTTTCTGGAAAGTTTCCATGTTTACCAGAAATAAATAACTTTGTTTTCCACAGCAAACTTACTTTTTTATGTAAGACTAATTTCGCTACACTGAAGCATCTTGAAGTATGAAGAACCTAAGTAAATAAAAAACTTGATGTATAGTGGAAAGCAAAGTTATTTATTTATTTCATTCCAACATGAATCATCTTTTAGTCGTAAATCGTCGAAATTGGAGGATCGTTAAAAAAGGCTCCTCCTCTTTTCCAATTCGGGATATTCGACCTCACGTAAAAAACTCCTTTACCGGCTTTAAAACTGTTTAGACAGTAGCCATTAAAATTTTTCTACCATAATGCCAAAAATATCACTTTAAATCATCTTCCTCAATAAATCACTGAGGTAGTCCAAGATGGAACCATGTTTTCGTGAATGTAAAATGTATGTAAAATGGAAATCCCTTTTGGAAATCTACGAGTAAGTTCTTAAAATTAATACTTAGACCTCCAGCCATTATTGGAAAAACAATACAAACTCTATTTATCTAAATGTACAAATGTTATACACATCCAGCGTTTAAAACCATATTACCTGAACACAAAATTTGTACATCCTTTAAGATTATGATGATAGTAAAACCTAAGTATTATATCACTGAATGCTACTTAAATATATTTTTTGTTAAATACTGAGATTTATTCAGTTCTCAGTACACTTTACTCAGTTTTAATATTAATTGTTCTTTGTTTCTGGAGCCAATTTTTACTAGCAAAGATTGTTTTATTGGAAAATGTGGCTTTAAAGTATGATGGGAATAAGCAATAAGCAATTGATCTCTTGCGCTCGTCAAAATTTTCTGAGAAAGACATCATGCTGCATCAGGAAAAAGTCATATGCCACTAAATATTCTCTAGCACTAACCTAGCTGTAATGATGACGGAACGTTCTAAAAGCTACAGGAATCTCCACTGAACTAAAATAAAAGCGAATGTTCAATATGCGTAAGTAATTTGAGGAATGAATTCGTTTTCCGCTCGTGCAAGCGTAGCTAAATTTAAATAGGAATATCTCTGAAAGTCAAAAACAAGGGGGAGGCCAGTGGCACATCACCGTTGATGAACATGTCTATCGGGGAAATTCAGGGGCAGCAGATATGAAATGAAATTCCCGTATCTCTGAGAAATTGAGAAGCGGTGGACGGAAGACCGGGGTTGGTTAAGAGGCAGAGGAGAGTAGTGGATGGGTTTGGGAATTTCCCGAGGGGGGCCTATCAGTGGTCGAGGGTCCCGTTATCAGATGGCTTCGGAAGCGCAGGCCATTACTCAAGGGTACCCCCCTGGGAATGTAAGATACTATTGAAGGACTGCGTATTGTGGGGATGGATCAGGAGACGTAGGGAGTGGGAATGACGGGAGGTGGAGGGGGGAAAGGAGGGTACCCTAAGAGGACGGAGATGGTGGTCGAGGCACTTGGATTTGAGGAGGCGATCGACTGGCTTGGGTCGAAGGAATATTGCGGGTCCCGGAGAATTTAATGTGCGTCGTGGGTATACCGACCCTGTGGACAACGCTTGAGGTCCAAGGTCAACTTTTTCAGCTGTGATATTTTTGGAAGATGGATGTAGGGAGGAAGGGATTGAAGAGAACTATGAGAAATTAAGCCGGCTATTGACCAGATAACATCCAAGTGATGAAATCGACGGTCTATTAACTATATAAAGTATTTGGAACTTTCGCGCAAGCAATTTCTCTCTCTAGTTTTGAGACCCCTTTGGCATCCCCATGAGGTGAAGACTAGGTCTGAGATTCAGATGAGAGAATTGAGAAAATGTTGGTCTTTTGTCGGAAGTGAAACGGATGTAGAATCGGTCATTGCTCCGTCACAAGGAGCATGGCAGATGGGAGGTTGTTCGGGAGAATTTCACGATGTGATGGAGAATACCTCTGTCCTATTATTCAGATGCGAAATGTTATAAGGGAGGGGATATGCTAGGATTATTTTTCTTTCATAAATATGTTCAGAGGTCAAGGCTTCAGCGCATTCGGGGTCGTTTCGACTTTTGTTTCTCGAGAGTTGCAATCTTTTCTGATTATGATATCTAAATTGGTGCTTTGAGCTATATGGAAGATAAAAATCATTAAATTCGCGAATTTCGAAAGCATCTAAACTTAAGTACTGCGTAAGATTATTTACTTCCATATCTATCGCTAGGAAATATTGATTTATAAATAATTTTTAATCCTATATATATGAGATCATTTAGTTCTACATTCGAAAGTTTACCTTTAAGACACCCGAGATAACATAAGGGAAGAAATCCTTACACTGGTACCTAATCATCTCCACTTGTGAGATTTGTTCGAAGAGGAGATTTCACTTGCAATTGTGAATGCAATAATTCCATTATAATAATATTTAGTGAATTCCTTGAATCTACCTCTTAGTATACCCTACAAGTCGCCGCAATGGCGTATGACTTTGGGTGAGTGAGCATCACCATGCATAAATTCCCACATGCATATATTAGATATAATACGTATGGAGAAAACTACTTATATTCAAAATTTCAATGACAATGAAAATACATGTAATGCTGGAACAAAATCAATTAATATTTAATTAAAAAGACACATGCAAGATAGTATATACACTAGCTTCCATAATGTAACCCTAACCCTAATTATGCTTGCAAAAATTACATTTTTATAGCTTTCTATTCGAGGCTCTCTCTCTGATTTTTGGTACGTGGTATCTACCGTACTATGTCGGAGCTTGTATTATGTTTTTTTAAAAATTCTTTGTTGAAGTGATCTTTCTGAAATCAGCATAATTAATTTAACCTGTACGTCAACCTACACTCAGAAAGTGCTTCCCAAACTAATTTCTCCAGTAAGCTTGTTACACTGCTACATTGATCGTAGCAGTGTAGCATAACAACCTTTCACAAACCTAGTTGCTCTTCACTGCACTCGATCTAACTCCAACACCAAACCTGTCTCATGAGGGTCCCATACAATCGAGGTCTATTCGAGTTGGGGCGTAACTAACAAAAAGTAATAGATGATGAAGTCACCTGATGATGTTGCATTGCGACGAAACCCGGGTCGTATGGAAAAAAATATATGTGGAATTTTCAAAGTTGTGTC
>WURS02433947.1:0-15540 GCA_011762765.2 Rhinocypha anisoptera | reverse complement strand
GGAAAGTGAGCTGATGTCTCTCTATTGGAACAAAATTGTTAAGGGAGTTGCGTTTAATATCTGGTTGATGCATACTTTGCATTCAGCAACTCTACTAGAATGTGTTTTGGACATTCAATATGGAGGACATTATGGCAAATTTCATGGAGTTCGATGAGTTTTTGAATCCCTATAGCTTTCAGTATTTCTGATTACCACATGAGAGAGAATAAAGGATTAGAGTTCCAAACTTGTGAGAGCAAAATAAGTATGAAATCCACTATATATTAGTTTGTAAGGCTATCAGGAATGACTAAGATAAATACCGAAGTAAAATTAATAAAAGTATTTCTTTCCTCTTAACTATTCATAGTTACAAATGATGTCTTCAAATTTCTCAACTTACTAGTTTACTATTCTTGCAATTTTACAAAAGGAATAGATGGCAGTTCTACAAAAACACTTACTTCTTTCCATTTCCCTTTGATGCTTAATATGCCACCAAGTTGGACCGGCAATTAAAAGTCTTGGGTTCAAATCCTGGCTGAGGGGAAATATTTTGTGTTATATTCTCTCAGGTTTCATGCTGGGCCATATTTTCTGTTTGGGATCGGTACATTTCCATCTTCCTCATCACACATTATGTTTACCCATTTATAGAATCAAATATAAATATTGACCCCTTCACATGCTAAATCCCTTATCAGAATCAATACTGCTAACTGCTTGGCAATGAATACCTAATATCTAATTCCTGTACTGCAATCTCTGTTCCTCATTCTATTTTGGGGAGTACACCATCAGTCTTTTTCATGAGAATTAGCTACCTCTGCTATTTCATAAGATCCCTCGCATTTCTTAATTGCCCCATGCCAAAACAAATGATCCTACACAAACAAATATTTTACCTCTGTTTCCCCTCACCAATGATAAAAGCCCTATTTAATTGCCTGGCAAAAGGTAAAGTAGACTAAAAGGTATAAGTATTGACACACATCTCTAATTACAGTTTTCATTTGTGAATGAATTTCTGCTGCAATCACTATTGAATAACATGATTAATTTTACAATTTGACTTTTACTGGTGATGTTTTCTTATTCATCTATCAGTGATATCTTTTAATATTCTTTTCTACTCGAAGACATGAAAGCAAAGTGCAGCATTAATATCGGAGTTTACATTTTCACAGCATTACTAGGGCTACTTAACAATTAATAAACTGACCCCCAAATGTAATTTTACTGAATCTTTTGAAGAGGAGAGCAGCTTAGAAAACATTATCCACAGTAACTATTTTATGTGTCCTTTAACAATCATAGCTTCAAGATTATGTACTATATGTATTATACTTATGACAATAACACTAAATTAATATTGTGGTTTGAATAAGTTATAAATATTAGGTCCTCAAATCTCATGGCTGTGAATATGTGTCTTTTTTTTATTAGGTAAGATGGTTAAAGTCCTATGACGATACCAAAATGTGACGAGAGGTTGCCACCAAACAATAAGCAGCCAATCACCCAGAGGAGGGAGCATAAGAGATGTGTTAATAGTTACTTTGATGGCTGCAGTATTGGGATTTAGAAGGCTACCAGAAAACTAAACCATCACATAATTTAACCAAGGAGCCACACCTTACCAACCTTAATTTTTATATTAGCTTCATGAACCCTCTCCAGTAAAATACTCCACAGGTCAAAATAGTCCCTCATTTGAATCTCCATTTAGGGACTACTCAAAAAGTACTTCAGGCAAAGGCAACTAACGATTTAGGATAGGAACTTGGAATGTTAGGCTACTGTGAGCTTGTGGCTGACTAGAGAACTTAAATATGGAAATACTTAAAATGAGATTAGATATCGTAGGAATCAGTAAGGTGATATCGCTTGAAGAAAATGATTTTTTAAAGTGATTGCTATAGGTTAATTCTTTCAGGATGAATTAATGGAAATTTCTATATGAACATAATGTTAAGGAAGAGAGCTGTAATGAAAGTGATGAGTTTCATGCAAAATAATGAGAGGTTAATGATAGACATCTAATCAACAGACATCATAGTGGTCAACATTTACTTGTTCACAATGGATCACCAAAATGATGAATTTGGAAGACATCTATAAGAAAAGATTAGTGAAAACCCTCATATGGAGCATAGTATTATATGGGTCTGAAACCTCATCCATGAGGAAGTATGATGAGCATAGATTGGAGGCTTTTTAGCCATAGGTTTGGTAAAGACTGGAGAAGGTGAAGTGGACTGAGAAAAAAATTAATGAAAAAGTGATAAGAATGGCATAGGAGGAGATGCAATTGTTTTGTGAAATCCAAAGAAGCCAAGGAGGGTGGTTGGTAAGGGTACTCAGAGGAGATAGGCTGTAATCAAGAGTAGAATGTCAGGTAGGACTGTGGAGTTAGGAAGAGAATAGGGAATGATGGGTGGCAGAAAGTATGCAGCTTTGTAGCAGGATTGAGTTAAGAGGTAGCTGGGCAGATCTAACCTGGAGTTCATCAAAAACCTACCTTAACTGGTAGATAACCCTTCAGTTTAATTTGAAAAACATAAAAGAAGAAAATTTAATTGGGCTTGAAGACTGGAATCTAATAATCAAAGAAGGCCAATATGTAGGATAATAACAGTAAGAAAATTTGGTCTATAGAAAAATATGAAAGAGGCTGAAGGTTATTGGAGTTAAGAAAAGAATAAATTCAGTTGTGGTAAACACAGTATTTAAAAACCAACTCAATAGAAGCTGCATATTGAGAATGACTGTAGATATTAGAAGATTTCAATAAGACTACATGCTTGTAAATGTTCATTTCAGAAAACATGTAAAGGATTACAAAAAGTATCCAGGGGTAAATGTTGTCAAGTGACCACAATTTAGTAGTTATGGAGTACGCACTGAAATTGAAGAACAGTGAAGAATGAATGGGATCTATGGGAATTGAATGAAACAGAACAAAGAATATAATTTTCCCAGGTGCTGGAGGAAGTAATAAAAAAACAGTAAAATAGGATCAATAGAAGAAAGTTGATAACATCTGAAAATAGGAATAGTGAAAGCAACAAGGGAAAGAATAGGCTGGAGAAAATTTATGTAAAGGAAACTGTGGTTTGCAAAAGATCCACTGAACATGATTGAAGAGGGAAGAAAATTTTAAAATCAAGAACTAGGGGAGAGTGAAACTCTTAAAAAATGATTAAGATATTGAATCAGCCAAATGATCAAGAAACGCTCATGATGCAAAATCTGTGTGAAGAAGTATTACAAAACCTTGAAGATGTTCAAGCTGAAGAATCATACAAGAACCATGAGAAGTGACTCCAATGAATGTAGAGTAAAAGTAAATGCTATCCAGGACAGCAAAGAAAAAATCCTTATTAAAGACAAAGGTGAGGTGAATATTTGCAAAGAGGAAACTTTATGACAGAAAATAAAATACATGGAGGAAAGCTGTAAGATGATGAGATAGAAGTTCATTCTCAAAGAATAAATTATGATATGGCATTAAATAGTGGTGGTAGAAATTGTTTTCCCGTAAAATTTTTCAATTAAAGATTCTACAGTCAACTATGAGGCCAAGATGGAATTAAATACTATTAGAACTATTAAAAAAATGCTTGAAAACTGATATTAAATGAGCGCTTTCACCTGATAAGTGATATGCATACAAGAGAAGAAGTACCAATGGACTTAAAAAAGAACATAATCATTCCTATACTAATGAACTAATAATAATTAATAAAAGGGCAGACAAATGTGAAAACTTCTGTATAATTAGCTGTACAAGTATAGCAACAAAGCTTATGATAAGAATAATGTGCCAAAGAATGGAGAAAAAAGCAGAAGGGTTTTAGGTGAGGGGCAGATTGGATTTCGAAGAAGTAGGCAAACAAGGGAAGCAATCCTTTCACTTATCTAATCTTGATCAACAGATTACAGATAGACGAACTGAGAATCACTTCATTATTACACCTGGACAAATCTTAATAATTGGACTGGAACATTTAGTTCCAGTCTACAATGGCAGAAGATGGATAAATACTCTACTCAGAGAGCAGGAAGTAGTGATAAGTGATGAAAACAGAGAAGAAGCCAGATTAAATAAAGAAGTATGTCAAGAATACTCACTACCACCACTGAACTTTCATATTCATATTGAGAAGGCAGGTAATGACACCAATGAGAAGATAAAATAGGGTACAAAGATTTTCAGATGACATTGTAATACCAGCAGGGAAGGAAGAAGATCTAACAATGACTTTGATTTGCATGGAAAGGGGTAGGAGGAAATAAACTAGAGGATAATTAAGAATGAAACAAAATAATTGTCCGCAGTTGAAGTAAGGCAAACAATTATCAAATGAAACTGGTAATGATGTAATTGAGCAGATACAATAATTCTGCTACTAAACCTAGTGGAGGTATTTATTTAATAGTGCACCAAAAACCGCAACCAGCCCTTTTATATTGGGTTCCATAAATAAATAAATACCAAAACAGAAAGAAAAAAGGAAATTAAGGCAAGGATGATGATATATAATAATTGAGAATGTTGGATTTTGGGACTGGAAAGGCATGAAGAGGTTGGCAGGTGACACAGGATATCTTGGAGATCTGCTCCAAACTAATCCTCTGATTGTAAACATAATAATGATGATGAGGTACTCAGTTCTACAAGCTAATTTGATTTCTGGCTCATTCATTTAAAACTGCATTTCAATGCAGTGGCTTTTCCTGAATGCATGTAATTGTTATGAAGTGAAAACCTAATAAAATTGGATATTCTGATTTTCTATGGTTTTGGAGGTGAACTAAAATCTATTTCATTACCATTTAGCATTTCACATATGAGAGTGGAAACATCAAAATGGTGGTTTAAAATCATTCCTCCTTATTCTGTGATTTACAAACAAAGTATTATCAGAAGACTATAATAGCGAAGTGTCAGTATATGCACCATGAAATATGACATTCATTATTTCCTGAATCGTTTAAAACAGTGTATATATAAGAACTGCAAGCATTTCCAGAGATATTCTGATTACTAATGTTTCTGGTAAGATACTGATAATTATTAAGTTAATTTTTTGACTTGCATGAAGTAATTAGACCATCATTTCACTGAATGGAGAACTGACGAATGAAATATATTAATTCTTTGACAGGACTAAGCGATTAAGAAGCTCCTTTTTCTTTGAATAATTGATAAATTATTTTTACGGTTACTGAATCTGGGAAACTTGGCCCTGGATTTCTACTCATTAATTCATTTTTCCCGAACACTGTATAAATGATATAGGTATCAAAAATTCATCTTAACCTTTGGGAGGTCTTCATATTTCTTATACCATACAAATTTACATTTCATGAAATCCATGTGAGAAAAGATGGAATAATAATATAGAAAGTATGGATTAATGTTATCTGTGGTGTTTGTGAATATATACAGTGGCTAATCTGTGAAAATTTTCTATTCCTTGAATTTTGATCCATGGCACACATTACTGTCTACATTGATTGTGAGGGTAATCACTCTTTTTTTCACCTTTGGTTGATAAGATTAAATTTGACACCATGAATATCTTTCAAAATAACAAAGGGGGTTCACTAGGCGATGTGTTGAGGATGTTATGTGATAGGAACCACTTTTATCCATTCCTAGGGGAGATATCTGAGAGAAGATGGTGCAACCGAATGTATAAATTCAATTCAAAAGGAAATTTTCTAACTGGAGGAAAAGCATTTCCATGGATGGGTGGGGGGAATAAGCAAGTTGTTCTCAATATACTCTATGGAACAAGATTTACAAAGATTTAATTTTGCATCCATTTTTTTATATGGACACCAACAACTGTAAGACAAAATATTTGCCATATAGGTTATGTAAATTTCCATTCTCCCTCAATGGAATATATTCCCCATCCATGGTTCCAGTGAGTAGTACAATTTATCACAAGGGCCTTGGAATACTCTTCTTAAAAATTTGAGATTAAAACAATAGCAGAAAAATGAAATAACAGCTAGCCTCTTTTGCTGGTACCAGTTGCTCCAGTTCATTATGGTACATATGAGTATGTATTTGTTATATGTGCACTGGTGATTTGTCTTCTGATCTTATGTTTTTGTGTGAACAGATTCAGTATAATGAATGTTTGATGAATAAAATTTCACTTGTACAAAAATTTGTTTGAAGCCAACCATATACTTTTGAATGCAGCAAGAAATTTTTATTGTTAATATTACTTTGGTGCTTTAATTCATGCTCTGGGTCAAAAATTACACACAATGAACAAATAATCTTTGCATGAAGAAGATCCTGGTGAACACTTTTTATGCAAGGAGGGGGACCATACTGAGAGAGCATAACTACTTTATATGCTTCTAGGGTGTCCATCTGGGTAATGGAGTTGATGGGTACTGAAGTTTCAAAGGCTAAGTCTGCCATCATCCTCAGGGTTAATCTCTGAGGACAATGGCAATCTCTTCGAATCATCGGAGCTCATCAATGCAATTACCCAGATGGAAACTCAAGAAACATACAAAGTAAACATTCACCAAGAAAGGTTGAGATCCTTTATGATTGCTTTACATAATATTCCTCCTGTGGCTCCTATATCCAGATGGTTTGTCTTTAATTTTTTCCTCACTAGGGGTAGAACTAAAATATTGTACATAGTAGTTATCTTTGGCTAATTCTTACGTCTCAATGCTGCTGGGAGGAGATCAGCCGTTTTAAAGTGCACCTTCCTTTTTTTTATAGCCTCTTCTCTTCATTGTCCCTCTTTCCTTTCCACAGATTTTTGTATACTATATATTTTTTTTGTTTTTACCTTTATCAGTCTGCATCATCATTATAATTGCTAAAAGTGGTGGTCTTTATTTTTTGGAGGAATAAAAAGTGTTACTTGCAGAGCCCATTGCTGCAACAGTAGCAACCCTTTTGTATTCATCACACAGTCATCATTCGAGAGAGAGAGAGAGAGATTTATTGAGAGAGAGAGAAGGGAGAGAGAGAGAGAAATAAAGAGTAGAAGCGGTTTTTAATTCCCACTTCTTCAATTTTTCATTGCAGGACATTACCTTGCGCTGTGGCTCAGCAAGATGACATTCCTGGGATGGAGAACAAGGTGGGTGTGATGATGGTGGTTGTAGTAGTAGTAGTTGTTGTTGTAGTTGATGTTGTTGTAGATGTTCAAGTAGTTGTAGTCACGCAGAAGAGGTCGACCGAGCGATTGAGGGTTGTGACAAAATGGAGAGCAGGGCCGCAGGGAGGCGCGCAAGTAGTGGTTGTGGTGGTGGTTGTGTACGGTTGGTTGTTTACCGGCGGGCGTGGAGAGAGGGAGAGAAAGGGTTGCCCCCGTTGTGCACGCAGGGGACACGCAGGCACCATGGTGACCAGAATGCATGCACAACGCAACCCATGAGCCCAGGCACACATGGATGCGCGACGCACGATAGACAGACTCACATTGCTTAAGCACATGCAGTAGAAGAACAGTGTTCATCTTTCCATAATATATATTAATTTTATTTTTGAAAACTGTCCAAAAAAGAATTTTCTTTTAACAAATCGACTCTTTTTTTGTCAAAAAATATGAACGGGAACAAAGAGAGTGTATATATTCTTGTAAATGTACATTTTTATATTTTTATTCAACTGGAAAAGTGATACCTTTGCACTTAATTTTATGTGCATGTACTTTTTCTTTTAAAAAATCATCATTCAGTCCAATCCTTCACCAAAAGGTTATCAAAATATCTACCTTAGTCATTTTGAATAGATTTTCAATTAGTTGTAATTATGATAACATTTTATTTTTCACAAAGATGCAACAAACTTCCCCACTAGAAATTTCCATTTGTCTTGCATCCATGTGTGCAACTCCATTTTCTTATAATCCCTCCATTATAATCCTTTGATCTTCCTTGGCAACTTCTTGCCCTTAAATACTATCTTGTCTTTTTTTTCAATATGATACTTGGCCATACCTTTTTCATTTGTAAGAATGAGAGCTCTTCCTCGCAAAGGCCTTTTTTTAAAAAATGGGTAGCGTTTCCAATTTACTCACTCACCCTGGGCAACAATTGCTGATAGCGGTCTTTTTACTTTACTGCTAAATGGTTTTTTCCCATCAAAATTTCAATTCAACTTTTAACTACCAAAAATAAAGAGATTTTAAACTTCTATAGAATATCTATGATAAATAAGTACCAGTAATGTACAGACACTCACATCCTTTCATACACATACATACACTCACACCAATATATAGGTAATAAGGAAAAATTATTAAAACTACTTATACACATGAGAAATAGAAGGAAAGAAAAAATTATGCAAATGTAAAACATACTCTAAAAAGTTCAGGAGTTGGCAACCGTAGCACTATTACCACCACATTAGAATTGTTGCCCCAGTCAATTCCAACTGGCTAATAAGTATAAATGAGAGTGAGAATGAGAGGGAAGTGTTCCAATTTCAGAACATTTTTTACGTCAATCCATATATGCAACAGCACTTAATGAAAATGTTGGAGCTACTGCATGAAAGATGAATAAAAATGCACTATTATAAAGTGCATTCTCATGTGTACAAAAAAAAATAACCAGGAATAGTAATAGTGACATCCAAATCTGAGCACATAAATTTATTAGGATATATGAAGTTATAATGATGTACAAAAATTCTCTTAAATCTTATTGCCATGATACTGAATTTATTAATTGTCTAAATGTTTGAAGTGTTTTGAACTGTAATTGTGTACATTTACTTGAGATTTTTAAAAATTCCTACTGTCATTTAATGTAATTGCAATTCAGAAGTTGTCGCATATGAACAACTACGGACACTCATAGCACTAGTGATTCATAGGTTTGCAGTTCATAGGCATTTGTTTGATTTCCTCCTTATTGTCATGGTTCTTCATCCATGTTCATTCCACCCATATTTATTGATTGAAAAACAAGTTTCACCAGCAGGAGAGGAGGTAAAGCTATTGTTCTTTGATCAACAAATGTGGATGAAAAACAAAAAAGTGCAGGTTAATCAAAATTATTATTAATTTAATTACTTTTCTACATGCATAGTACAAAATATTTGCTCAAACTTATATTATCTGTTATTAGTAAACCATTTTGTCTTTCTAATAAATACTCTGATTGCTCTTATACATAATTAAAATCTCTTAATTCATGTGGAAATTTAGAAGTCTCCCAACCTACTTCTCACAGTGACTTTTTGGTTCATGAAATGTAATTTTCTTTCCCCTTTTCTCCTATCATCAATACTTATGACTATGAAGAGAGACATTAAGAGAGCACTAGGTTGCCAAATCCTGTATAATCATAATAGAAAATGCTTGCACTGACTTCTATAGATAGGCAAAGAGAAAGAAGTAGGAAAGAACAAATGGCTTCTTTCATCTCATTCAAAATGAGAGAATGCAGTTTTAAATGGAGCGAGTAGCAGAGGTTTGATTGAAGGACATCAGTATATGCACATATATACATGCGTATGCTGTTTATATGTGCAGGCAGACACCCTGTCTCCCCTTGTGCATTAGACACACATTTACTACATTAAAATGCAGTAATTTGGCCTTCTCTCTTGCTTTGCATCTTTCTTTGTAAGAACCTCAAATTTCCCATTTTACAAGGAAACAAAAATCACCATAGAGGGCTAGATCTTCATAAAAGTGGCACTCACCAGACAATATATGATTAAATAATTAGTTGAGGAAGTGGTCATAAGTATTGTCAGGTGACTTAAACCCAATTAAAGACTTAGGGATGAAGAATAAACTGCTCATACACTGTACTACTCATATGCCAAACCAGGTGAATTGGGAATCCCTTTATTTTCAAATATTGGAAGCTAGATATTGTCTCAAACAATTAGTAAAATGCAGATTAATTGACATTGTCCCTGGCACTGTGTCATTTAAATCTTATTTTTTATTGAGCCATAATCATAAGTGAGCGAGAAGGCTTTATTCATGTTTATTAGTTTGGAAATATGAAAAATATATTGTCAAAATAATGTTAAAATTTTAGTTTTTCTACCACATATTTTTTATTGACAAAAATAAACTATAAACTAATATTTCCCAGTTTACATATTCCAAGAACAACTGATTAAAAAGGCAGTTTCTAAAATCTGTGAATGTACTTTCAGTTGTGCATCTTTTTTTGCACCTTATAAGTATTTATTATATATTGAGCCATATATGTCATTATTTGTATTAATGTGTATATACCCAGGACACTGATTCCCATAAGGATGAAGAAGTAACTCGTAAATATTTTAGTAGTGTATGTTCTTTGAAATGAAAATAAGAAAGAGCCTGAATTATGATAAATAATTGAAATGAAATATAAGAAATCTATAGTTTTTGCTTTTACCAAATTTGAGGATATTTCAACAATTAAGAATCCCATAATAAGGCAAGACACCCCAGAGACATTTGTGTATGTTTAAATTCTTTGATATTCATGTTGTCTTAAAGGACTGAAGAATTTTTGTATAGTGTTTATACACACTTGTTTTTCATTATTTTTTTTCAAAATATCAGACTCAAGTTTTTCCTTCAAAGTTACTCTTGCTAAGTTTAAATTGCTTTAATAGTCAAAATTCTCATTCCTTTTTTAAAAATCTTTCGTAATATGCTTGAAATAATTTCATCCATCATGTAAAATGTTCACTCCTGCTCACATTTCGTGAGGGGCAAATGAATGTGTCATATGGAAACTGCAATAAACTATAAATAAATGATTTGCTGAACTCATATCATCATATGGAGCAATCTTGGTCAAAGTTGGAAACTTTCTATATTTTGCAAAGAATTTTGATATAGAATTTAAATATCTAAATGTAGTCTAAGCCAAAGTATTTTTTTAACGACGTAAGTCACTCCACATCAAATTTGAGCAGTTCATGATTTATCCATTGAATAAAAAAATATCTCCTGTATAAAAAACTCCATTTTCACCTAAATTTACTTTGTTACTGAAATATATTGCCAAAATAAATTTATAAACTATGGAAATAAATTTTGATATAAATACTATGTTTATCATTTTTGACTAACTAAATTTCTAAAGAGTTTAGCTGGATTAGTTTGAATTAAATTTCCCATTTTTATGTGCTTATCTTTGTACCTAGTTTACAGTAATTCTGGAATGTCATTTCACACATACTCCCTAAACTGATAACTTTGGCTGAGTTTTAGAAGTGAATGAGCATATGTGTGACATTGCCTTATTGATTAGCGTATAATCTGTAAGTATATTACACCTAAGTCCTGTAATTTGTACTGTGAAAATAGAAATGTACTGAATAAGAATTGTAAAATAAATGTTTTAATTATAATGGTAAACATAAGGGAGATTTACAAATGTACAGGAACAAATGTATAACCACTATATGTGAAAGGTTTCCAACATCTAGCAAAGAATATCTTATTAGGCATCTCATCTCATATCCCTGAGGCATGTCATGCAGCATAATGACTATGAACCACATCTCTACTCTCCTTACCAAGTAAAGAGGGTTTGTCTAGTCCAGTTAATCATTCACCATAATGATGATGAAAAATTATTTAGTTCATCATAATTAAGTAAAATAATTCATAACCTGCATTATGTGAAGTGAATATTATAATTCCAATTTAGTAAATAGGCTATCCTCATAAACAAATTAAATAGTTATTCTGGTTTGGTTACCTATTTAGAACAAAGAGTTATTTTTTTCTCCTTGTACAATTCTTTTTCGTTAAGATAGGTATATAACAATTTTTGTTGATATAAAATAGAGGAATTAATATCGCAGTAAGTGTAAAATTAGAAATTTTTATTTTTTAATATCCTTCAACAGTTTGACTTTATTGTCAGTTTTATTTGATTTAGAATTTAAATAGCTAGTGTAGTCTAAGTCAAAGTATTTTTTTAGTGGCCTAAGTCACTTTACATCAAATTTGAGCATTTCATGATTTATCCATTGAATAAAAAAATCTCCTGTATAAATAATAATACTTTTATTTGTCCAAGGATTTGATAGAATTATAAAAAACTCCAGTTTGCCAAAATAAATGTATAAACTATGGAAATAAATTTTGATATAAACACAATCTTTATCATTTTTCACTAAATGAATTTCTAAAGAATTAAGCTGGATTAGTTTGAATTATATTATTATATTGAATTCGGTGTTTTCAATTATTATTCCTGGAATTTAAGTTGTTAATTAAAGCTGAATAATGAATTTTTAACATAACATACTACTGATTATTTAATCTAAAAAAAATAACTAAGAATGTTTGATCAAATAATGGAAATGATTGAAAGCAATAGAACATATGATAAGACTAAGATTACAAGCTACTCAATTATTTATCACTTCTGGGAATAAAAGGTTTCGTAATATGTAATGCCAGCTCAAAATCAGTGATATTCAGGGTACTAATTTGTGTTTTCATGATCACAGCATTAACATGTTCTTTATCCACCTTTGGTGATTAAAAGACAAGTTTTGCTGGCTCTCATGCTGACTTCCTCAGGTCAAGGTTTCAAGAAATGATATTTGCCAACCTTATACCCATCTGGGTGCAGCACTCTGATTGTTTAGAGGATGTTGTGGGATGTGTGTCATCCATGTGTTGGGGGATGGATAACTGTTCCCATTGTTGAAATTGTCACTGAACTGTACTCTGTTTGGTTGATATTCAAATTAGTCTTTTCTATGCACTGTTTAAAGACTAATCATACTGTTTGGTGAAAATCATCTGTATGTTAACAATTTCAATGATTTTTCTAACAATTCTTGGAAAGTATTTGCTCTTGACTATCATTTTGACTTGCTCAAATTGTATTGATGTCCTGGTCCTGGTTCAGGTTTGAGATGGCAGACAATGGTCTCAATAGTTCATTTTTTTTGCCTTCTGATGTTCCTTCATGCTCACGTTCATGAGCCTGCAAGTTTCGCCACTGTAGGATTTCCCACAAGAGCCCTTATACTTCATAGTACTTCATATCCTTCATATAGAGAGTATAGTAATCTCATATAGAGAGTACTTCATATGCTTCATCCTCTAACCCAATTGGGATGTTGTACATATAGAGTTTTGCTATGTTGTTCACACAGTTGAATCTCTTGAACACTAAGTGTTTTCTCAGAAACATGGAGATCCTTTCAAAGATTCAAGTGAAAAATGGGATGGGGATGAATGATCTGGGTTCCGTTTCCTGCCTCCCCAGCTTCTCCTCTCCAGTTTCTCTTTCATTTTTGGGTGGTTGCCCTCATATTTTCCCCCTCTGCCATCCATTTCATGACTATCTGACTCCTGAAGCTTTGTGGTTGGGTGTTTTTGCTCAGTTACTAGGGAGTCTGCATCTCTGATATTCTTTAGGCTCCATTCATGAGTGAAGGCTGCTGGCAGGTATGATGATGTTCGGATGCTGCAGACTGAGATACCATTCCATTTGTAAGCTTCCCTGTATTGACGTTCTGTACTCTGCTTATCCAAATTATCCATTGCGTTTCTTTCTAGGAAGGGTAGATGTTTTTCTCCTTCTATTTCTCTAGTGAAGGAATCAGGCAGACAGTGCTCTACCAGATCAGGGTAGTGTGAATCATTATGTCAATCTTACACTGAGTCATATACCTTTCAGAGAAAGATGGCTTTTGTAATTAGCTACAGTTTGTTAAACCTCAGAGTATTTAGGGATGTCTTCCATTTCTTCAATACTCAATATAGGAATGACACTTCAGAGTTATACTGGCCAAATAAATTTTCAAAAGTGAATATGACCCGTAAACAAGTTGGTGACTACACTCTATCGATATCACTTTTAACCAAGTAATATCTAATTATATGCTGAATGTACAAAAATCCACAAGAAAGTTTGAATTCTCCATGAGATGGTCTTGGGGAGATTATAATGCTTGCACAAACAACAGCGATTAAAGAAAGTGGATGCCGCTTCATGTACACATTTCTGCATGCACTCACTCACAGAAGCATGTTCATGGACTTTGGTCATTTGGTGAAACTGCAAACTTACTCCAGCCTAACGTATTTCTGCTCTATTTATCCTCTCTTCATTCATTATTCAGGATATTTTAACTCCATATCCCTCTTTGCATCCACTCAGCAAGTGAGCAATTTACTTTTATCTTCAATCTTGTGGTGCTCGTCAGATGAATCTCACACAACCCCAAAATCATGAACAGCACAGTTGCATAATAAACCACACTGCCACATCCCCTTTGCCCATATGATCTGAGGTCAGCTTTACATCATGCAGCACAATCACCTCACAATCACACAAGAACATCCTCAATATCTGCTTCCACTTGTTTCATATGAGGCGTAATATTTTTATCAGTATATGAGACAAAGATAACATTAAATGAAAAGCATCCCTCAAAAGGAGTATCACATTGATTAACCTTTTAACTGTGCAATAATAATGCAAGTATCTTTTTCATGGGCACAAATATTCTTTTCCTTGATTTACTATTTTTTTGTGTAATTTTATTTACTTGCTTTTTTTTACTGAGGGAAAAATAGTTTGACCCCTTATTTAAGCATCATGCACCTCCAGCATCACTTATTGTGTGAATGGCATGTATGCATCAAAGTATGCACACTTGCCATTTATCAGTGTACTGAAAAAACTATTGCAATCCATTGGAATGTTTTCAGCCTTCCTCTGCTTCCTGTGTTGTGCAGCACACTCAGATATGGCTTCTTCAAGTAGGAAATCATTTTCTCAGAAGGGAAAATCTTTGGCAGCTTCTGAAATAGCTAATATTTTATAGGATTCTAGCAAAAGCTTGAGTTATGGTGAACAGTTGTCTAACACTAGCGATTTTGAACGCTTCCATTTTTAAGATACATTCTATGCATTTCCAGAAGCACATCCTCAGGGATGGGTGACTTATGGATTATCCGGTTGAAATAGTATCTTATGAAAGTATTTTTATATATTTTGGAAATTGTGATTTACAGTTTAGTTGCAGTGAATTTGTTGGAAAAATAAACTGGCAACATTTGACTGAGTATAGTTAAGGCATGGAATGATAAATATGTGGTGAATATCCCAAAAGCATTTAGAGTTGGATACCCTTTTCAAATATGCCATTGTCTTACTGGCAGACTTTTAATTTTCACAAATCCAGGTACATCAAAGTAAGCATAAAAAATGAGTGGTTTGTCTAAAACATTTATAAAAGGGGCTCTATACTGTTATACGCTGTGTGAAGTTCCATTTTGTGCTATTTAGAGTTTTGAAATTTACTATTCCAAATGCTATTAAAAATATGACTGAATTTCATTAAACAAATTGAAGAAATATTTCTTTTAGTCTTCTCACCTTCCCCAAGAGATGGAATAGATTGTATTGTATCCAAAATTGTATTTATTGTATCCAACAAAAATTTTAAAATGTGGCCATTTTCATTGTTTTTTACCTAGGAAAATTTATATTTTATATTTAACTATGTCCAAAAACATTTGTTTTCTGGATTCATATGTATATTCAACAAGGATACAT
>WURS02433936.1:0-15541 GCA_011762765.2 Rhinocypha anisoptera | reverse complement strand
ACCGGAAAAGTATTTTTTTAAACTCTCCTGTACTATAATTGATTAATTATATAATTTGATGCTTTCAACGCAGCTTTAAATATCATATTTATTGGCGGTGGCCATGGAAGGTCCAAAGATGCATTGAAAAAATAATTAAATTTATTTTACTAATGTTGTAACTCATAACTAGCATTAAAAATGAAATTTCTTCTCAGATATAGTTGTACTGATTTGATGGACATGGAATAAAATGTCACCAGGTAGTAATTCAATGGAAAAGTAGAACAAACCATTGTAACCTTTATGACTGTGATGTCAGTCATCACCAATGAATATCATCAATGCAGCACTTGAGATGGGGATAGTTAGAATTAAACCATTAGTTTTTCAGAAAAAATTGTAAACTTTTTTAACGCCAAACGTGTGGAACAAATATATCTACATTTTCTCAGGCAACTAAAAAGAAAAGTTTTTTATCCATATGACTACCTCCATACCCTCTCCGATTTTTTATGGCCTGACCATTTTAAGAGGAGTTCAAATGGTCACACTTTCTTATTGTTCCAGAATATGGTCCTCCTTTTCAATGTCAATTGGAAAGGTGCATGACCCTCAGGACATATAGCATAAGAGGTAAATGCTATGAACTTATATGATAGATTAAAATTTCAAATACTAAAGGCATTTTTGTTTTATTATTAACCAATTATTATGTATTTATATGGTGCCACAATGGCAATAAAATTGTACTAATTTAATGACCTGGGATACAGTAATCCAGGAAATAAACAGTTTTTTGCAGGTCTTTTTTGGCTTGTCTTATCACATCATCACTAGGTATTCCTTTTTTAAACTGTGATTCAAGATTTGGATGGTTTTTCAAAACCTAAAATGGAATGATCCAAGTTAAGTCTTAAATAGGTAGTTTTACAGGATCTCAAGATTTGAAGAAATGAGGATGACTTCAGCATCCATGATTAACTTGAGACAAGCAGGTATTTTTCTGAAAATCTATACCCATATACACCTAAGGTGACAAAATAACACAAAATCAATGATTAAAATATTGTATTTAATTAACAAAAATCTTCATTAAGATTTCTATTCACAATACCTTAAGATATATTACTCATGTTGTCAAGATTTAGGTCTCCATAATCATCCTTTATTTTGACCTAACTGTAGTCCTAAAATCAAAACTTTAGTTAATTACTTAACACGCTCTAGAATAATTTGACAAGTATGCTGTTAACTAAGTTATTTCTCATGCCTCATTACAGTCTATGTTCCATATACCCTTGCAACTTGGAGGCTGGTGGGATATAGCTCACCCATCCAAGTGCTCATAATACTTATACAGATATTATAGGACCAGCTGATAACCCAAGAAGTTGAAGCTTTCACTTGTACAGTTTAGTCATATTCCAATGATCACTTTTCAAATAAAATAAAGGTAAAAAATGTTAAAGTAAATTTAGCAGTACTTCCACTGTCATATAATAAGAAGCATACACAATTCATAAGTATCTTAGTAATTCGTTTTTGTGTATAAAGTTAAATTTAAAAAACTCTGTGCTAAATAATGAAAGAAATCATTTTTATTTAGCCTGTTTGCATGACTGCATCCCATTAACTAAATAAATATAGCTATTAACTAATCTTAGATGCAATGTCATCAATCAAGATTTTTTATTCAACTATTAATACTAACACTAAGTTAACTGATAAATTCAGTAGTTATGAATATTTCAGTCATTAATTTACGGTTTGTGTTACACAAGTTTTATTCAGCTACCATCTGTAAGATATATAATAGTTTGTTTATTGATGATAGGTACCTTTTTCAAATATTCTTGAGGACTTTCGTAATTCCCCACATCCTCTATGGCATCTTTATCTGGCAACAACGTTTCTTTAATTAATAAAGGATGGCATGTTTCAGGTTGAGGTAATATTGGCGAGGTTCTATTATCATAATGACAGGCCATGTAAGAATTAGAAGAAATCATTATAAAATATGTTAAAGGATTAATATTCCTGCATTTCAAAAATTATTTCTAAGTCACTGACAAGAGGGAAATCTAATTTGGGCATTTTAGCACAAGAGGTGAACAATCAGCAACGAATTAAAATATCCTACCGCTTAACAGGGTAATAAACAAAATCTTTCATAGTAGTTGTTACGAATTCTCCCATTTTTAAATGGCTGTGGATAATTGGCAAGGCACTAATCAGAAGGATTATTATGAAATTAATCTACATTTCAGCTCAAATGGCATTTCTCCAACAAACAATTTCAACCCACTACTATCCTTGTTGTCATAGAAACCTTAGAAGCCGCGGTCTACGCTACTTCCTGCTGCCACCAGTCGGCGACACTATTGATTTGTTACGTATTCGAGCTGTGTTTTTGGTGAAACACCGACCTTTGATAATATTTTCTCAAGTTTTTATCTTTTCTAAATTAGAGAACCTTGAAAACAACTCTTTTCATTAACAAGAACACAATCATGGACTGAATGACTCAGTAACAACATTCCCCAGTCGGCCATTCATCGCGAAGGAGAATTGAAGGACTAGGTTCACCCTGAATCACACAAAAAACAACAAATGCATACACACACCATAAGACATGCACAAAAACATGCGCGGCATGCACTCGTGCATGCGATACTCTCATATGCGAAAGAGATATGCATATAAAGAATTACCTCTTCTCACGGCACCAAGGGTGCCCTGTTCTTCGTCCGAGCTCTCGGCGAATATGGGAAGCTGGAGAGGGAAGGGGAAGACTGAGAGGTCAAGACGACAGTGGGTGGCGAAAGTTAAACCCACTTTGGAATAAACCACCAAGGATCAAGCTCGACGCCATTTCATTTTGGTAGTGAAATTTTTCCAAAGAGATGGATTCTTATTCAACAAGAAAAAGAATATTCTCTTCTCCTAACGGAACAGAAGGAGATTATTTCTTAACCTTTTTCGTAATGTTTGTTCATTTACATAGGTTCTCCGAAAAACCAAATTTTGACAAATTGAACATAAGGCGATGTCGTAAACATGAGTGACAAATTTGCGTCCATTTCTTATTAGGGTGTCATGGAAATTGTAATGTGAAAGTTCATGATTTCTTCAAGAAAAAACCTTCTAGATCTAAGAAATACGTCACTCGTGCAGGGGCGTCGCCAGTTTCCAAGTTAGCGGGATCGGCTAAAAATTTCGTAGTGCATACAAGAAGCAGATATAATGATAATAAACTATAAACAAGTATATGGAAATGATTTATATTTAATTATGTATATTTATTAGCAACATTTGAAAATTTCCTTTAACACGATAGTAAACAAATATTTTAAGCTTTTTGTAATTTCTCCGTTTTTCTGCTACATTTCTTTCAACATTCATTTATCAATATGGGCGGTCACCCCCCTAACGACGCCTACGCACATTATGTCACTACCGAAGCTCTCATCCGAGTCCTCACAAATCAATCATAACTTAGTATTGTGCTTCTAGGTTTGAGCGTCGGACTACCTCGTATGTCGTCAAATTATCAGTATCTCTTAAGGCGTATTGAACATTTAAAATGACACATTTATTCCCGTTGAGACAATAATACCGACATCCTTTGTATTCAGGCCGGCGATTTGTGGATACTATCGACCATTGATTCCGACGAAGGAAACGACCTATTTTTTTTACCATATTTTCAAGGTGATTTCGGAAGGGAACCGCGGAGTTTATTGAGTGTAGGTCTGAGACTGGTACGCGCGGAGAGAACGTTTTTTGGTGGGGAGGGAGGAAAAGAAGAGAATTGACGAACAGCAGTGGGAAGGCATGGCGAGGGAAACACGATATTTATCCTTAGGGAAATGAGAAGTTTAGGGGGAGGAAGCAAAGGGCTCTGTGTGTGGGAGGGAAGGGCACGAAGATATGAGACCGCAGACAAATTTGGGACATTTACAGTTTTTTAAAATTCATGAGCTTTTATGAACATAATATTTTTTTCTTTTCATAGGTTTGTACCCTCTATTCTATAAATTTGTATACATAAAAATATTTTACCAGTGACAGGATTTAATAGCTGAATACCAGATTCCTCTTGGTGCCACAGGAAAAGAAAATTACCTCTACCATGGATTTTTAGAATTCACCTGTATAATGTTTAAGTTTAAAATGAGCTCTACACTTACTAAGACATATTCTGCATTTGCAGTACCAATTTTAAATATTGTGGTGGTGGTGGCTACACTTCTATAAATATATTTAATACAGTTTATCACTCATGAATATGTAGACAGCAAAAAGAGAAAGAGATATGAAGTACTCAATAAACTTGATATTAAATTGGCTTTTATACTATATCTGAAGCATTTAGAGATTAAAAACGCCATGAGTTTTATATAATATATATTTAAAATTATTTTAATGGTACAAAGCATTAAATATGAGAAATGAAAATATTTCATAAAACTTTATTATCAACAGTATATATTTTGACCAAAGTTTTTTACTACAGACATTTAAGAATGTAGAAACACTTATTTAGAATACATTAAAATGTTAAAAGATAACACACTTGTGTATGATGAAAGGTTTCAAATGAAGCCCAAAGTTAGAAGCAAATGATTTCTACAAGCCTTGTATATAAACCTTGTATAGTTTTTAATGAAATGTAATGATTCTTCTAAATATTATTTATTTCAAATTGGAAGTGTTTATAAATTAGATTTAATGCATCTAAATCTTACATGCTGTTGCAAAATGCATGTTCTAGCTATATATTTTACCACAATATTTCACTGAATTACAATTTATATTTGGGAAATAAGACATATATATATGAAGTACTCATATTATCGGATTTTTGTTTATAGGGTGAGTTGACATCTATGGTCACCTCTTTAAAGCATTGTAAAAACCAATTGGGCACAGAAAACACCCATGCCCTGAGTGGTACTTAATCCCATGACCATTAATTTACCTGGCAAGCCTACTAACCCCAAGATAACCTGGCTGGCTTGCAATTTAATGTCTACTAATGGAAGTAGAAGTCATATGGGAGGCTGGAGAAAATACTCTCAAACTTACATAAGTACAAAAGTCAAAACTGATATTTAAAAACTTCTGAAGCTATAATTCTGTCCTCTTGGCAAAAGTTGAAAATAAGAGTTCTTGTATCCATCATTTCTGAAGTGTAGATTTTCAATTTTCATAGATCGGAAGCTGAGAGACAAACTTGATTACTGATGATGAGTTCTGCTTTACTAATTATGAATTATCTTCTATAAAGTTGTTTTCTTCTGGCATTAATTTTGCACAGCTGGTGGCAGAAATAAAAAAGTATATTAGTTCAAATGAGAAAAAATTAATCCAGACATATTAAGGAGAGATATACATATTTTGTGATCTATTTTTGTAATTTATAGATAACTTATGTACCCAACTTTTGAGTAAAGACCTGTCTTGAGAAAAAGTTAGGAAGATGCTACACCTAAGTGTGTTTATTAGCCTCAGAGTGATAGTATTTCTATAGATATGTAGCAGTAAATATGTAATTAAAAAACAATTCAAAATGAATCAACTAGCATCAAACAAAAGTAACATATACTAAAAGTGGAAAATAAAAATGCATGCGTGGACAAATTTATCATCATTTAGTGATTTTGTGACTATACCAGCTTGACCAAGCTGGGATATGTTGGACTCAATTTCTACACTGGAGTTCCCTCTTTTAGAATTATGTTTTACATTTTATCACAATTTCAGGTGTCCAGATGTGACATTTCTGAATATACCTGGCTATGTGAAAGGTTAATGATTTTCTGGATACCAGATCTTCCTAGAATACCACAGGCTGCAGAGGAAAAGGAAATGCTCCCTCTACTCTTTAATGTGAATTCCACATGATAAGGGCCTATTATTGCTTTGAAAAATAGGTGGTACCCCCTTTAATTTCTACTTCAAACCTTTCCCATGTTTTCCTTTTCATTTCCCCCAAATAGAAGTTTAAAAACATGGCAAATAATAAACAGCTCCCTTTCCCATCAATTCTCATCCTGATTCTGGTCACAAAATTATCCTAATAATATATGACACACCTTATAGCAATTATTAACATAAATGGTTGAGAAAGGAAACAGGAAACCACATTAATTTTTCAAATCTATTTTTTTAAACGATGGCTACAAAGATGATGAGAAATTCTGAAACAACCAGACTTGATACATTTGGTAGGATGTTGTGCAAGGGAGTAGGAAGGACAAGATATTCAGTCATCACTAAAGTCCTTGTTAAGCCACATCTAGACACCACTGGAAAAGAAAGCAGAGAAAAAGACCACAACTACATAAATAGAGTATGAGTAGGTAATAGTGTAGTGACTACATAAACCAGTGATTTAATGAAAGAATCAAGGACATGAAAGTTGGAAAACAAGAGTTAGAGATGAAGAAAGGAATAATAGATGTCAGGTCGGGAATTATAGATTATAATGTTTGTTGTTAGATGGAAAAGTGACTGACTGAAAGTGATATGATTGTTTCTTTCTTACTTCTACCACTCTATTATCCTTTGTCAGTTACTCACTGGAGTAACCAAAAAGGATAATACATAATGAAGGAAAGTCATTATGGGTTAGTAGTATGGCAGAACAGAAAATAAATCATATGAGGTTAGTTATTACAGATTAATGATAGAATAATATAGAATAATCATGGAAGTGAAAATAGTCTTATAGATTAATCATTAATTCTCAGTTTCCAAACGTCAGATTCAGATTGAAATCAAAATTATTTTTGAGGAAGTGCTATTTCAAAATTTTAAGAGGAGACCAAATGTTTGATAAAAATAACAATATAATGTGTGGATTTGTGATAATGTATGATTTATGGGCAGTCCTCATCAAGTATTATTATAAAATATAAGATAGCAAATTAAAGCATTTTCAATAATGTCATAGATAATTCATGTACATTTTTTGGACTGTCCAAAGCCGTTACATACTAATCAAATCCTCTCAAGAAGAAAACTGCATATTCTTCAATCTGAACACATGATATTTGATAAGTGGTTTTGATATGAGGATTCATGTATCACAATAATGTGTACTTACCATTACATGTTATTGTAAGATTTCCCCTCGATTAATAATAATTATTACTTAGGCATAGTTTAAATGGCATTGACAATGACTTGGACACTATGAAGAAATTAGGAGAGTACCAAGTAGGCAAAAGGCTAGCTTTGAGAGCAGCTAAAACCTAATGCTATAATAGAATAACTCAACATGATGATGCTGAAATCAACTCTGATTCACTTGAACTATTCTCACTGAGAAACAGATACTGCATGGACTATTTTCTTCTGGCTTCTGCTTTTTAATCTGTTTTGCATTTTGATACATACCGATATAATCATTATTATTCCTACAAGTAAAACTTTAGGGTGATACAGAAACACACAAGCTCTTCCAGAACATCAATGCTTCACAAATATAGTCTATAAAATTTTGCAAACAGACAGATACATATAAGGGTCAAAGTATATATAGATGCATGTGTATATTTATACACAAATATACCTCCACTTTTATTCAGTGAAGAAAGTGCTTACACTTTTTCAAAATGTATGGCAAAGTTTATAATATCATATATCTCACCTGCAACGTTCTGGGACCCAGATAAGACCTGTTGTACACTCCCTCTCAGTATGGCATTCACAGCGGCATGTATTACTGTTCCAAAACTTGTCACCACTCATTAAATTGCATGAATTTCTCTCTTCGTCATTCGTGCAAAGGCACATACATTCCTTGGGCATATACAGCTTGAAAAACAGAAATGATTAATAAACTAAAAGAGAAATACAACTTTAATATATTAGCATCACCCTCTCCCTTAGTAGGACAAGAGTGACAACAATTAGGATCATCCGAAACAAAAGTATTAATGGAGAGACAAAATTAGTGAAAGTTTTCATGGGTTTTTCATATTATCCAATAGACAATTTACATTTTGTACCCATTGTTGTTTCTGTTAGGCCATGTATTTGGATGAAAGTGGAATCTATAAGTGGGCATTGAAATATGTGAAATGGCAATAATCCTTCCTGCAATATTCCACAGTTAAAATAATCTAAAGCGTGTATCTTTGGAAGGGAACTGCCGGGAAGAAACGATCAAAACATTAGCTATCATGAACTAAGGGGTGTAATGGGTGTATAAAAAACGAAGGTATCAGTGATAACACAAAAAGGAAGACACAAATAATTATGAACAATTAGTCATATAGTGATACCTCAGCTATTGGATACCCCAGCTAACAAAGATATTCTTTCAGTTTTTTAGTCTCAGTTAATGAATTTGGATTTGGCTAACAAACATTTTAATGGATGTGCACACTAACATAATGTGGCCTCTCCAGGACCCGAATTTTCGAATCTATTAATCCAAGTCTTTGATCAATTTCATCATGGGTGACTCATTTAGAAGACATTCAAGGACAGGGTCAGATATTACATGGGTGGAGGTACATGAAATAAGTAAAGTACTTAAGGCTCTCCCTGAGAAGAAATGGTGAACTCAACTGGGTTATTAGGGAGCATCTGCAATAAGTATTCACAAAACCCACTAATTAAAAATTGGAGTAGAATATTGTTAGATTGAACAATGTGATACCAAAGACTAATTAAAATGTTTTACAACTTCATTTATTCAACTGTTTTTCAGACTGCATCTCATAAGTCATTTTACATTATCCACTTTGGCTTATAAGTAAGTTTACCATATTAGTGCAAAAGATATGTCATCTAGTTTTCAGATGACAATAAAACTTAAATATAGCAATAAAGACCACACCTGTTTGGAATTGCAATGATGTTTCATTACTCTGCACTCACAGTCGCATCTAGTATGCATCTCTAAATTAATAATCCCACACTTAACTCCACTCATTTCATCAAAAATATTCAATTGTTCCACCTGAAATAAGTGAAAATTCTGTTAGGTACATAAAGAAATTATTTACTAATTACTCGTTATGAAATGGAGAAACACAAGTATATTTTACAAAAATGATAAGTGATTTTTTTTTCAATTTAAGGTGTCAGTTATTAGGAGATATCTCAAAGTATACTAAATAAAGGGTCATCAGTATTTTTATGGACTCTATGGAGAGCAAAAATTCAAGTTTTCTTGAATTCACACATGCATTCAGCTCAGTCCACTGCTGATTAAAAAAATAGTCTTTAATTTATCCTCTTGTTTCTAAGCACTTGCTGATCAGTAACACTGGCACACAAGTCATTCATAAAAGGATGCGGATGATAAATGGCCAAGGAAACACTAATGGTGCACTCTGGCCAATGGGATAGAATATTTTTATAGTCAACAACATCTTTGGGTGAAAAAGACTGCAACCAGTTGGGTCAAAGAAGTAGGGAAAGCCGTAGAAATAAACAGATTAACCCTTTTTGCTCAGAACGAGTGATATATATCAGGTGTTCAGAATCATCCCCTTTTTTTTGATCCATCATCATCAGCACTTGAATTCAAAGATTGGTTGACTGCAGCCCTCCACCCTTTCCTATCTAGTGCTAGTCATTTTTTGTGGTTATTTTTTGTTTATTTTGTTACACACTCACATGCAGGGACTGTATACCAGTTTAGGGCTCCGGCGCGAAAGGGTTAAAAAAGGAGGATGCAATGGAAAGGAAAATTTTTTGAGATAGAGTGGAGGGGTTTTCAAGGTGGAAGAGGCCAAAAGGGGTTTGAAAAGAGAAAGAAGATAACAACAAAAAGATGAACAAGTACTGGAGGGAAAGAAAAAAACTAAAAAAAATTGAAATTGGCTCGTGGTCCCTAGATGACCCAAACAAAGAGAAGAAGAAAAATAAAGGCAATGAAACTTAGAGGCTTCAATTTGATGATTATGGAATCCTGAAAATATTATGTGAAATTTGTCATCTTCCCCTATCAATGTATAAAATAATGGCTAGTTAGTACTCTGTCAATAGACAACTAATGTAGCTTTTACTTTTCAATCTATGAAAACCCAAATAATCCAACTTTTGTAATTTTTCATTATGTTCTTCAGTTTACATATTTTTTACATTTTGGAATACTTGAATGCCCACAAAATGTTGAATATTATGACTCTTACCTCTACAGCCATCATCATAGAATTTGTAGACATGCAAGATAATCTGGCATGACATTCACCTCCACAACGGTTGACTACTACTTTGCTGGGAACAAGCTATTGCAATATAAAAAATAATGTATATTAAAATTAATGCATATCATGGAGTTTTTATTGCAACAGAAATACTAAATTCACTCTTAAAGAAAGTATCATCACTAGGATAGTTATATTTAAAATCTAGAAATCTAGAATCATTATATATGAAAATAAGGTGTAATTAGTAAAACTTTCTAAAAAAATTAGTACATGGACATATAAAGATAGTGATTTCACATTTAAATGCTGAATAAACTTACAAGTATCTCAGGCGAATCAGGAATTAGGTCAACTATTGTAGGCCTAGGCATACAATTGCTGCCCATCATCACTTTATTAAACTTCTTAAAAAATTTTCTATCACACTTTCCTGTTGAAAGAGTAGGTCATGACAATAAAAATTAATTTTACGAGCAAGATTCTTACAATTTTAATTTTCAAGAGCCGAACATCAAAGTTAGGCCATTAACTTTCTTCATAATCAGTTCAACAATAAGAAACTGACTGAAACTGAAAAAGGGGTTTAACTATTGCACAATAACATAGTGTTTGTCTATTAAAATTGAAACAGCAAAACGGTGATCCATTTAAATAATCTACACAGGATGACAGACACTGCCTTCTGCAATGGCTTCCCAAGTCAAGGGAACTGGTTCACCTCCAAGTGATTGCATAGTTAATTTGAAATACAGACAACTTTGGATGTTTCTCATTACAAGTAGCCCTAAGTAAATGTCGATATTCCTACTTTCCTTCATTGCCTTAATCCCTACCCACCTTACCTACCACTCTCTTTTAACCTCTTATCAAGAATGTCTTTATACATATATGGTGAGGTAGATTCAGATGAGAAGGATTAAAATCGGTGGAGGAAAAACCAACTTCAAAACTTCCTTACTCTGTGTGAGGAAATACTTAAAAAGGTTTTATAATAACCGTGTGGCAAAATTACTAGTTAGAATGAGTTATATCCAGTTGAACGGCATCTTTAGTCAACTAGCAGATTTTCCCCTTGAACTCGTACTGTCTGTATTTAAGTTGTCAACGCCTAGAAAATAGACTTCCCGCACCTACTAATAGACAATAATCTATATAGCGGTAGGTGAGGTGGGTAGGGTGTTTCTAGGTAATAGTAGGTACTATCCAATAATCTTTTCAGGATTCTTTCTCAGAACTTCTTCCGTGTATAGAATGCAGCGGTTGACTCCGAAATATATCATACGGGAGACCGGAGATGAATTTCTTCTGTCAACTACTTATAAGAATTATGTGGCATAATTTCAATCCACAACGATTTCATAGTTTCTATAGGAATGATGAGAGAATATCAAGGACACCGAAGGAATGTTTTTTCCCCGACAAATGGAAGCTATCGTTCAAATAGCCTCGTCGGAATGGCATTTGCAGTTGACAATTGAGACCCATGGGTGCTTGTCCACTCTTCCCGCTGCGGCAGTGGATTGAGTAAACCAGTGAAAAAAATTGCCATCTTTGGCGAGAGAGAAAGAGAGTAGTTCCTTGCCACTGTGGGTCTTATTGTTGTGTAGGCACCGAAAAACCTCGCGTCCGTCATAAATACCAACAATATAAGTTTCGAAAATCCTCCGAGGCAAAAGAATCAAAGCATAATGTGTAGGAAGTCCATTTCTCCACTTAGGATATATAATGACTTATACTTAGATAGTACGACAATCCCAAAAAACCAACCGAAAAAATCTATTGCTGGCTGTATTCAGATTTAATTTCTACTATAGATCACTTCCATAATTTCCCAACCTGACCCTGGATTAATTTTTGTTCAATGTGTCTTCCCCAGCAGGATGCTGAACTCGGGTAGCTCGGCATTTTTCCTTGTGCAAATCTCATGACATACAACTCACGGCTTTGATTGGCAGGAGGAAAAAGGGTCCCTGGAATCCCCTATAACACATCAGCCGCTCCCAGCTTTACGAGTAGGTTTTTGGCGTTATCAGAGAAGAGAAAATGAAGGTTCGAGAGGAAGGAAACAAAAGTGATGAAATAAGGAACAAAGGAACGGAAGGCATCAATCGAGTCAAGTCGAAGGCAGAGAAATGACAGAAAATGGTACCCCAAGAGAGTGGGTGGTGGTGGTCGGGAAGGTGACCACGCCCAGAATCAAATAACACGTCTGTAGGAAAGGGATCGCGGAAAGAAAAAAAAACATTTCCTTAGTCTCTCTGGACACTATTTTCAAACGGTATGAAAGAGCATCAAATAAACGCCATATACATCGTAAACAACAAATAGTACCGTTGTTTAATGGTTTAATACAAATAGTTTAATGTATATATATATATTATAATGTTTAGATTTTTAATAATAATAGTTTAACGTTTATCTTGCTCCAATATGCTGAGCAAATTCCATAAAGTTACGCCTGAGACAATAACTTTCAAATAGTACCGTATTCCACAGCTTAAGGGCGCACCTTTTTCAATCGAAATTTTGATCTGAAACCCGGCTGCGACTGAGAAATAGTTTTTCCGAAGTAAGGAATGATATTAAATAGATTATTAATTAAAGGGACTTTTTTATATTGATTTCATTGAAGAAATAAAACGATTGCGATATATATGATCTTACCAATTCTTTGATGAACAACCTTTAACATAGTCGTCAATACTGCGAAGGCTTCCGCAGTGATTTTCCAATGAACTCTCGGTTTTCGGGTTGCTACCGAGTTGTTTCGTCCTGATGGACATGTCGATCAGGACAACTCGGGAGCAACCCGAAAACCAAGTTTCATTGGAATTTAAATGTCGTATACCAAAAAATGTTGACATTATCATACGCTATTATTGCTTTCAAAAATCAAACCCGAAAAATTACAGTTATGTCCTACGGTCCCTAAGTAATAAAGGGATTATTGCTTAAAATATGGTAAGGGCTTCGAGTGTCACTAGAAAAAAAAAGGATCCCAACCGAATAAATCCGCTTACCTGCATCCTGGAATGTGTGTCGGTCTTCTCTCAGTGCGTATCTTTTCGAAATTTCTCTTGTGCCCTGGTAAATAAACGATATGTTCTAGTATTGCAGGAATTATGCAAAACCACTGTGAGGGAAATATTGTCACCGCCACTTACTATTTCTCTATAGGAAACGGCCAACGAAAGGAATAACACAAGCGAGAGAGAGGCAAGAACATTTCGTGAAACTGCCATGCTGTTCAAGTCACGCTGCCTGAATTACATATGCGGAGAGGCTAGGCAAGTAGATTTCCATCGTGATAATTCAGTGACCACATCCTTCCCATTTGCTCATTCTCTGACTTGCAATTTTTTCCACCGTGAAATGGAAAAAGTTTACCTGGCATTTTAACAGCGCGGAATCCATGGATTTCGAAGAAGGAAGACTCTCAACTCTTTATGTGCATTACTTTTCCTTGCAAAAAAAGGAATATAGTTTTTAGCGGAATGAAGGGAAGGAAAAAGGATGCGAGCTGAAGACTGAGTGTAATGCAGGGCGTATTAAAGAGTACTTTGTAAGTTAAAACTGTTTAGTGCATATGTAGTGCAATGTGTTGTAATTTTCAGTTTCACCAAAACCTATCGAAACGAAAGATTTCATGCCGAAATTGAAATTCTCAGGTGGTGCGGCCGAATAGCCGATGAAGCCAATTGTATTAATACATTTCTTATGTGTGAATTTTTACCGGAAATAATCATTTAAATTGTCAATTGACATTTTACGACGGTTGTATACAATCAAGTACATATTAACAAACACTAACGAGTTTGAATACGTGACTTATCTTGAGGTTACATGTCACCAGGATGTGTTCATGTTTTTTAAAGAGGCCTATGTACCTCTGAAAAAACATTTATCCATTTATATAAATAGGGCAACAAGTATTAGAGAAAATAGACATTTGAAATTAGCTGAATTGAAAAACAAATTGATAGAGAAAATTTCCAATAACTTTGAACATCTATAATATTTGCAAATTATTATGAATGACTATTCATATGAAACATTTTGTTACATGGCCTTATTACAGAGCACTTTTTTCAATTCAATATTTGTAGTAAATAATAATTCTCAGAGTAAACGAATTAAACATTGTTATCAGAACCAAATGGAATGGTGGTATCAGCATGTCACCTTATACACTATTAGAAGTTATGGTGCTTTATGGTGGAAAGTTTTAGTGCTTGGGTGGCATTGTCCAAGCACAATCAGGTTTTAAATTAGAACTTCCACTAAGAGTATATTTTAGTCTGCTTCAATTTACAGGGTCCTCACTCATGGCATCTGTTTTAGATGAGCTTTGCCTCACAGTATTACTTAATTGTTCACATAAGAAAAGGGCAATATCAGGAAACCACTAATTTCTGATGAAGTTGAGATTTATCCTGTCATCATATAGTGTTATTAAGTATGCATTAAAACATTTAAAATTCATTGATATATTTCCCTTTCTTTGATTCTAAATATAATTTGTATAATAGACCACCAAGAAAGCATCATTCTGGTCCTATATTACTATTGAGTTCACTTTACAGGTTGGGTATGAAGCTGGGGTCAGGAAGCAATTGCCAAATCAAGCTAAGAACAGTAGACATTTGGAAGGTGGTAGATTTGTTTCCTGGGAAGTAAGATCACCAACCATAGAAGCAGCAGTAAGGAGATAATGAGCAAAATTACCCACACAAATAAGCCATTTTTTAAGAATAAACAATTACTTAGTGAAAGTAATACACAGGATACAGTATGATAAATAAACTTTGCAACTCCAAAAATATTAGCCTTGACATATGTAATTAGCACATATATAGGTAGCATACTTTTATACAGAGGTGAGACATAGACAATCTCACCTTCAGAGAAAAGAAGATATGAAAGCTATGGAAATGAAGAGGAATGATGAAGATTAAGTGGATTGACCAAGTGGCTACTGAGAAAGTACTCTAAAAACTCAATGAAAAGAAAGGCTAATAGACTGCACTTACTGGAAGAGGAGGGAAACAAATAATGGGACACACATTGAATAGGATAGTTTATTGAAAACAATGTTGAAGCGACTCTGGGCGGGAAGAACTCCATAAGTAGAACCCTAATAGGACCTACAAGGTATGAAGAGACTGGTAGGTGACAAGAGAGCTTGGAGAGCTGCTATAGATAAACCAATCTTCAGACTGTGAACTTATGTTGATGATCAATAAAGGAGGCTGAGCACTGTTCTGACTGGTTGTGCTTCCTTAATTTAATGAATTTACTCATATCTGCGGAGGACCATTGAGGCAGCCAATGGACCTCAAAAAGCCAATGAACGAAACTAATATATGTACTATCATTGGACTACC